>JAXRKN010000029.1:12500-15000 GCA_038502055.1 Tanytarsus gracilentus | reverse complement strand
CCCTGTCTAGGGTTAATTTTAATTTTTTTTTCTTCTCTTTGATATCGACTCGACATATTTCACGTGTCAAGTGAAATGTGTGCATAAAAAGTGATTTACCTAGGCGAAGTCCTTTAGAAAACTAACCATCAAACAAATTTCACTGAAAATGTGATGGCAATTCTAGTACCTAGGATTTTTTAAAGTGTAAATTTCTTCCTCTCCTTCTCTCATAATATAATTACAAGAATCAGAGATCAGTTAACATAAGTTAATATTACATTAATGATCCTTCCGCAGGTTCACCTACGGAAACCTTGTTACGACTTTTATTTCCTCCAAATCATCAAGTTTGTTCAACTTTGGCGAAGCAACAGCAGTGCCGAAACACCGTCGTGTTCACCTCCAGAGAACTCACTAAATAATTCGTCGGTAATAGCGACGGGCGGTGTGTACAAAGACCAGGGACGTAATCAATGCGAGTTAGTGACTCACACTTACTAGGGGTTCCAAGTTCATGTGAACTTTTTCAGTCCACAATCCCAACTAGGAAGCTGGCTAAGTGATTTCCCAATCCTCTCGGATAAGGTAGCACGTTGTCAGCTTCATTGTAACACGCGTGTCGCCCAGAACATCTAAGGGCATCACGGACCTGTTATTGCTCAATTTCATATTGCTAAAAGCAATTTGTCGATTTAAGAAGATAGAGTGACACTCACCGAAATGAATGCACCAAACTATCAGGTGAGGCTCCACTCTCTCCACACTTACTATTGCTAGCAGCCTCGAAAAAAGCATCAGCACCTCAACAGCTGATAGGTATCTAGTTAAATAATTGAGTCTCGTTCGTTATCGGAATTAACCAGACAAATCAATCCACGAACTAAGAACGGCCATGCACCACTACCCTCAAATTCGTGAAAACGCTGTCAAATTGTCATACCCACTTGAGTTCTGACCTGGTAAGCTTTCCCGTGTTGAGTCAAATTAAACCGCAAATTCCATCGCTTGTGGTAGTCTTCCGTCAATTCCTTTAAGTTTCAACTTTGCAACCATACTTCCCCCGGAAACTAGCTTTAGTTTCCCGGAAAGCTACTGAGTGCACCATTATTTAGTGACACCCAATTGCTAGCTGTCATCGTTTACAGTTAGAACTAGGGCGGTATCTAATCGCCTTCGATCCTCTAACTTTCGTTCTTGATTAATGAAAACATCCTTGGCAAATGCTTTCGCTTTAGTTAGTCGTACGACGGTCTAAGAATTTCACCTCTCGCGCCGTAATACTAATGCCCCCAACTGCTTCTATTAATCATTACCTCTTGATCTGTATCAAACCAATAGAAATCCACCGCACACCCGAAAGCATACGTTAGCATAAGACCGAGGTCTTTTTCCATTATTCCATGCAAAACTATTCAAGCATATCGAGCCTGCTTTGAGCACTTTAATTTGTTCAAGGTAAAAGTAAGCCGAACTAAATAGACAACTAGCCTAGTGAAAGGCATCATTGCTATTCATTTAGTGTTCAGTCATATAGTCCGAGTAAAAAAGCGATGACAATCGTTCATGACGACGTCACACCCATACTGGACAATGATCAACTTCGAACGTTTTAACCGCAACAATTTTAACATACGCTAGTGGAGCTGGAATTACCGCGGCTGCTGGCACCAGACTTGCCCTCCACTTGATCCTCACTAAAGGATTTAAACTTGATTCATTCCAATTACAGAACATAGTTTACTAGTTCTATATTGTTATTTTTCGTCACTACCTCCCCGTGCCGGGAGTGGGTAATTTACGCGCCTGCTGCCTTCCTTAGATGTGGTAGCCGTTTCTCAGGCTCCCTCTCCGGAATCGAACCCTGATTCCCCGTTACCCGTTGCAACCATGTTAGTCCTCTATACTAACATCAAAGTTGATAGGGCAGACATTTGAAAGATCTGTCGTCGGCACTAGGCCATACGATCAGCAAAGTTATCTAGAGTTCCACCACATAAAACAACCCGAAGGTCGATTGGTTTGTCTAATAACTGCACGAGAACTTTTTACGGTACTCGCATTCTTGCATGTATTAGCTCTAGATTTTCCACAGTTATCCAAGTACTGGGAATATGATCTAAGAAATTACAGCTGTTATACTGAGCCTTTTGCGGTTTCACTTTATTTTAGTTTGTACTTAGACATGCATGGCTTAACCTTTGAGACGAGCGTACATTACTGGTAGGATCAACCAGAATTCTCTCACATTTTTTTTAAATACTCATTCTTAACACACAAAAACTAGTGCATTAATAACTTTCTCTACAATTTTTCTTTACACTTCCTTTCACATCTAAATATCATTTCCTTTATATTTATAATTGACGAAATGTATCCGAAACATTTTCACCTTACTCTAAACCAAAACATCTTTTTATGTCAATTCAACAATTATGTAAATAACACAATCATTGCGCCGACACCATAAATGCTAAACTCATTTTAACATTTATTATTCCACAGAGAACTCGAATCGCAG
>JAXRKN010000029.1:0-7500 GCA_038502055.1 Tanytarsus gracilentus | reverse complement strand
GACTCCTAGGAGTTTGTAGCCCACTTACACAAGCATCATACATATACGGGCCTGGCACCCTCTCTGGGTATATTGAGCCGCATTCAAGCTGGACTTAAATATGATGGTTATATGCGCAAGAAAGTTGGACCCTCCTATACACGGAACCGATCAGTAGACAGTAAAGCCTACGATCCTACGTGATGGGCTGATCCCGTTTCGCTCGCCGCTACTAAGGGAATCCCGATTGGTTTCTTTTCCTCCCCTAATTAATATGCTTAAATTCAGGGGGTAGTCACACATGAGTTGAGGTCGCTAATTTTTTTATTTTATTTTTCCTTTTTGCTGTGTCACAGTTTAACTAGAAATTTTCTCTCTCGCATTTACACAAATGAAGCGACACTCTTGATGACTAAACAACATATTGTAAAGTTAGCACCAAGAGAAACTAGCATTTGCTGAGAAATACTCATCTCCCCATTGCTGGCGTAAACCGACATTTATTTTAGCATTTTAGTCATAAATCTCTTTCACTTTCATGAACGAGTCTTTAATGACACTTTATTTCACAAAATTTTCATTTTGTCTATAGTTGAAATTGTATGAAATTACGACACTCAACCATATGTACCTTATACAGTTCTTAAAAGCCACATGAGGACTATTTAGGAACCAAATGTATAAGGCGCAATATGCGTTCAACGTGTCAATGATCATGTGTCCTGCAGTTCACATGGCGACGCGCAGTTTGCTGCGGTCTTCATCGACCCATGAGCCAAGTGATCCCCTGTCTAGGGTTAATTTTAATTTTTTTTCTTCTCTTTGATATCGACTCGACATATTTCACGTGTCAAGTGAAATGTGTGCATAAAAAGTGATTTACCTAGGCGAAGTCCTTTAGAAAACTAACCATCAAACAAATTTCACTGAAAATGTGATGGCAATTCTAGTACCTAGGATTTTTTAAAGTGTAAATTTCTTCCTCTCCTTCTCTCATAATATAATTACAAGAATCAGAGATCAGTTAACATAAGTTAATATTACATTAATGATCCTTCCGCAGGTTCACCTACGGAAACCTTGTTACGACTTTTATTTCCTCCAAATCATCAAGTTTGTTCAACTTTGGCGAAGCAACAGCAGTGCCGAAACACCGTCGTGTTCACCTCCAGAGAACTCACTAAATAATTCGTCGGTAATAGCGACGGGCGGTGTGTACAAAGACCAGGGACGTAATCAATGCGAGTTAGTGACTCACACTTACTAGGGGTTCCAAGTTCATGTGAACTTTTTCAGTCCACAATCCCAACTAGGAAGCTGGCTAAGTGATTTCCCAATCCTCTCGGATAAGGTAGCACGTTGTCAGCTTCATTGTAACACGCGTGTCGCCCAGAACATCTAAGGGCATCACGGACCTGTTATTGCTCAATTTCATATTGCTAAAAGCAATTTGTCGATTTAAGAAGATAGAGTGACACTCACCGAAATGAATGCACCAAACTATCAGGTGAGGCTCCACTCTCTCCACACTTACTATTGCTAGCAGCCTCGAAAAAAGCATCAGCACCTCAACAGCTGATAGGTATCTAGTTAAATAATTGAGTCTCGTTCGTTATCGGAATTAACCAGACAAATCAATCCACGAACTAAGAACGGCCATGCACCACTACCCTCAAATTCGTGAAAACGCTGTCAAATTGTCATACCCACTTGAGTTCTGACCTGGTAAGCTTTCCCGTGTTGAGTCAAATTAAACCGCAAATTCCATCGCTTGTGGTAGTCTTCCGTCAATTCCTTTAAGTTTCAACTTTGCAACCATACTTCCCCCGGAAACTAGCTTTAGTTTCCCGGAAAGCTACTGAGTGCACCATTATTTAGTGACACCCAATTGCTAGCTGTCATCGTTTACAGTTAGAACTAGGGCGGTATCTAATCGCCTTCGATCCTCTAACTTTCGTTCTTGATTAATGAAAACATCCTTGGCAAATGCTTTCGCTTTAGTTAGTCGTACGACGGTCTAAGAATTTCACCTCTCGCGCCGTAATACTAATGCCCCCAACTGCTTCTATTAATCATTACCTCTTGATCTGTATCAAACCAATAGAAATCCACCGCACACCCGAAAGCATACGTTAGCATAAGACCGAGGTCTTTTTCCATTATTCCATGCAAAACTATTCAAGCATATCGAGCCTGCTTTGAGCACTTTAATTTGTTCAAGGTAAAAGTAAGCCGAACTAAATAGACAACTAGCCTAGTGAAAGGCATCATTGCTATTCATTTAGTGTTCAGTCATATAGTCCGAGTAAAAAAGCGATGACAATCGTTCATGACGACGTCACACCCATACTGGACAATGATCAACTTCGAACGTTTTAACCGCAACAATTTTAACATACGCTAGTGGAGCTGGAATTACCGCGGCTGCTGGCACCAGACTTGCCCTCCACTTGATCCTCACTAAAGGATTTAAACTTGATTCATTCCAATTACAGAACATAGTTTACTAGTTCTATATTGTTATTTTTCGTCACTACCTCCCCGTGCCGGGAGTGGGTAATTTACGCGCCTGCTGCCTTCCTTAGATGTGGTAGCCGTTTCTCAGGCTCCCTCTCCGGAATCGAACCCTGATTCCCCGTTACCCGTTGCAACCATGTTAGTCCTCTATACTAACATCAAAGTTGATAGGGCAGACATTTGAAAGATCTGTCGTCGGCACTAGGCCATACGATCAGCAAAGTTATCTAGAGTTCCACCACATAAAACAACCCGAAGGTCGATTGGTTTGTCTAATAACTGCACGAGAACTTTTTACGGTACTCGCATTCTTGCATGTATTAGCTCTAGATTTTCCACAGTTATCCAAGTACTGGGAATATGATCTAAGAAATTACAGCTGTTATACTGAGCCTTTTGCGGTTTCACTTTATTTTAGTTTGTACTTAGACATGCATGGCTTAACCTTTGAGACGAGCGTACATTACTGGTAGGATCAACCAGAATTCTCTCACATTTTTTTTAAATACTCATTCTTAACACACAAAAACTAGTGCATTAATAACTTTCTCTACAATTTTTCTTTACACTTCCTTTCACATCTAAATATCATTTCCTTTATATTTATAATTGACGAAATGTATCCGAAACATTTTCACCTTACTCTAAACCAAAACATCTTTTTATGTCAATTCAACAATTATGTAAATAACACAATCATTGCGCCGACACCATAAATGCTAAACTCATTTTAACATTTATTATTCCACAGAGAACTCGAATCGCAGTCATTCAACCAAACTTTACATTCTTTTCTCTCTTTTCCCCTTCGCACTTCACATTTTGTCTGTGCTATACATATCCGAAGCCGAAAATAAAATATTACAAATTAACAGTAGACGAAATAATTTATGAATTTTTTTAATAGTTAGTTTTTCTCTCACACAGTAATTTACTTTGACCATCGGTCTGAAAACGTGATGAATCCATCGTGCTCAATATATCAGAGAAATCAAAATTTTTTAGTTGGTTGGCATATTTTTTCATGCAGCACACTCCGCTTACGATACCGTCTCGTAGCCAATGAGAGCACTTTTCATCGAAAATTTTTCAAAGTCCCAGAATATTATTGCAGTGGTGGTAAAAATAAGTCCCGAACGGTCTCTTCGGCTCTCCAATACCCTCACATAAATGTGTTTTTTCGTGTACTTACTTGCAACACACACAGATAAAACTGTACGTACACACTCAATGATTGTTATTTTACTATATGATGATGTTGTGTTTGTGTGTTTTCTCTACTCTCACCAAGACTTTTAACAACGCTTTCAAATAGCCTTTTGTGAATATCATTTATGTATATGTTCGTTTCTTGCTCATGCTTAAATGAGTATTGACATTTGATAAATTAGTATATGTTATTGTTCATACAATTTTGTGTGTTATTCATTCACAAATACAGTGTGTCTTTTGATAATATGGCATTTGAGATTATTCGTGTTTTCTGCTTTCATTTGGCATTTTTTTAAATACATAAACATTTGATGAAACTGTTGGGTGATTTTCTGTACAACTGCAAGTGATAGTGTATGTCGACACAATTATACTATTGTTAATATTGAGTATCTGGTCACCTATAATTTTAACAATATTTTCTAAAGAGTAAACGGTGTATGTAAATTCACGAAGTCTTTTGTGGTTTTTTGTATGACAGTAATCAAACATTTGTTGAAATAAGTTCTGTACATTCTCATTTTATTGCTTGAGGTATTATTTAGATTTTTTTTTGTTTTTGATAATGAGTTTTTTAAGATTATTCGTGTTCTCTGCTTTTGTTTGTTTGTAAGAAGTTATTATTTTTTATTTCAAAGAAATAGTTTATAAATTTTTTATGTAATTGCGTTTAATTTAATTTTACTTTATATGAGAAAATATCCAAAATCACTCACCGCTAAAAGTGGCATATAAAAATTCTTTTAGCCTATTTTTAAAAGACGTAATATTATGAAATTTCTTGACTTCATCTGGTAAATTATTGTAAGATCTTGTAGCTCTGTGAAAAAAATTATTTGATGTCAATGCAAAAGTTGCATCCGGCTGAACAAAGTTTCCTCTATTCCTTGTGAAATAATCATGCCGTTCACTTAAAATTGGTAATGCCACATGATTCTTAAAAATACTATGTTTAATTTTGAACATCACAAGATTCTGATGAAACAAGCAAACTGATGAGAATGGCAACAATTTTTCACTAAAAAGCTCTTTATTGTGACATCTTCTGTCTTTTCTAAACACTATCCTCAAAGCACGCCGCTGAATAACTCCTAAAGAGTCAGTAAGATACTTAGGTGCAACACTCCAAATTGAGTTCATAAAAATTAAATGCGAGTAAATTTGTGCATAATACAAATTAACTGCTGTTTTTTCACTAATGAATCTTCTTATTTTCCCTAATTTTGCTATGAATGGAATAATACGACGCTTAATTTGTCCAATTTGAAATGAAAAATTTAGAAGCTCATCTACATTTAAGCCAATTATTTTTACATTATCGACTCTCTGTACCACTTCATCTTTAAACTTAATCATCAGCGATCGCTCCGTAAAATTCTCAAATTTCTTTCTACCACTAAATAAAATATAGTTAGTTTTGCTAACATTCGGTTTTAAACAGTGATACTCGAGCCATTCATGTATCAACGATAGGTCGCACTCTAAATTATTTTTTAAGTCGTTATCACTTAGCCCTGAAGCTATTAAAGTCATATCATCGCAATAAAGTCTGATTTTATTCATTAATGGTAACTCAAAAACCGAGTTCACGTAAATATTAAAGAGCAGACCTGACAAAACCCCTCCTTGAGGAGATCCACAAAATACGTACATCCTATCACTAATTACATCATCAATTTTAACCGACTGTGATCTGTCTGTTAGAAAAGATTTTAAAAGTTGTAAAAAAACCGGTGAGAACTGTAATTTTGAAAGTTTTATCAGCAGTATATCATGCTCTATACAATCGAACGCGCTTGATAAGTCTATCGTTAGTAAAGCAGTTAAAAAACGTTGATTAATTGAGCTGTATATGTCATTCATTGTATGGAGCATTGCTGATTCAGGACAGGACTTTTCTTGATATCCAAATTGATCGGGATGAAAAAAATCATTTATTTTACAATGATCTAGAATTCTTCGGTGCATTACACCCTCAAAGATTTTTGACAATATGCAAATTATAGAAATTGGACGATATGACTTTTTATCACTTTTACTCCCTTTCATCTTGTATAAGGGTTTAACGATACTAAATTTCAAAGCTTCCGGAAAAGTCCCTTCACGCAAATGCTTATTAATTACTTTTGTTAGTATTGGTGTTAAGCTATCAATATGAAATTTAAGAAAATTGTTAGACATTCCGAAAACATCTTGAGAGTTAGAGGTTTTTAAATTTTTTATTAGGAGTTTTACTTCGTCTTCAGTGCATTCGGGACATTCAAATCTAAATCTTATATGTGAAGTTTTATTTCTATGGTAATTTTTTAAGTCATGCTGGTTAATACTTTGCGATTTTGCTGTGCTTGAGATATTAATATAATAATTATTTATCGTGTTAGCTATTACTTTTTTGTCAACTAATGATTTGCCGTCCTCAATAAGCATTTGAATGGATTCACAACTTTTAGATTGTTTTCCGAGAAGCTGATTTATTTGCCGCCATATTTTTTTTGCGTCATTAGCATTACGATCAAAATAATCGTCTAAAAATTTCTTTTTGGCTTTTGTACAAAGACTTGAAACCTTGTTTCTGTAAAATTTCCATCTGTTGTGTACGTAAGGACATAGCGGATATGCGCGCATGAGTTTTTCGAAATTTCTTTTTATTTCTATGTATTTTAAGATTTCTTTAGTGACAAATGGTTTTCTAGCTTTACTGGTTTTTGTTACTTTTATCATATTATCACTAATTACTTTCTTAATATCCATCGCAAGCTCATTAAAACACCTTGAACTAAGATTTTCGAATAGCTTTCGACTAACTATGGCCCTATTGTCAATTATTTCATACGAAATTTTTTTCGGAGTGTCATGAGACGAGTCGCTACTTTTCCAAATTGACAAGTTGAGTGCTTTATGGTCTGAGACAAAATCAAAATATGATAACGTTACTTTACTTATGGCGTCATCTTCCAAACAATCCGAAAAAACATGGTCGATGCAAGTAACTGAATGTGACTCGTGATTAATACGCGTTGGAAAATCTAGCGAGCTACTGTTGATAAAATGGTAGTCTTTTAAAGTAATAGTGTCTTTATATTTCTCAATCACGGGGTTGGAATCAAATAAATTAATGTTAAAGTCGCCAAAAACATAGCAATGCTTTAAATTACCTAAAATTAAGTTTAACTCGTCAACGAACAATGTTCCCGAAAGATCAGTATGGTTCCCCGGTTGACGATAAAATGCTAATATTTTCTTTTTTTCCTTAAGTAATTCAACAGCTAAATAATTGTTGCCATTCCAGCACCTATTACCTATCTCATTAGCGGAGTCAAATGATCTTTGAACATAAATTGAACAACCTCCACCCCTTGAATCGTCCCTAGTCGAGTGAAAACTACTGTAATTTTGGAGGTTGTAATAAATTTTTTCATCGCTATTTATCCACGTTTCCGTGATAATTATGACACTGAAAGAGCGATCACTTGAGCTAATAAAACGTTCTATGTCAGTAAATTTATTCCTAATGGAACGTGCGTTAAAATAAAGAATATTGAAATGTGACCCTGTCGTGTTTGCTATACCTTTAACATGAGTGATTTTGTAATTACATATATCCAATGATATTTTTTGTTTAATGAAAAAATGCAAAAAAAATAAATGAAATCGTTTGCTTTGAATTAATTCATAAAGAGATATTTTGATTGAAAACTATTTTTTTTAATTATTTAATGAAAAAGAAAAAAAGAAAAATTCACCGATTATCCTCCCTTGTTTTTGTTGCTGAATCTCGTCTTCATCGTTGGA
>JAXRKN010000028.1:600000-756902 GCA_038502055.1 Tanytarsus gracilentus | reverse complement strand
AATAAAAGCAATTCATGTTGTCGTCGACTAATGGAAAGTTTTCTTAAGATTTTCTTCTTAATTTTAAAATCACCTTAAAACATTCCCATTCACTCGAGTGTTACTTGCCATTTCACATATTGACTACACAAAAAAGAAAACTAACATGATGTGAATTGATTGTGGTAATTTTAAGGAAAATAGTTTTCATATAGGAAAATTTAAATTCGAAAGTGGAAGTAAAGAAAATCTCTCAAGTGTGATAAAAAATTATTGAAAATGTCTTTTGAAATTCGAAATGCAAACAAGAAGTAATGAAATTAAATTAAATGACACAAGTAATTTTAAGCAGGGTCTGGCAAAAAAAAACCCTATACATTCAAACCTTGAAAATTTCAGAAGCAAACAAAGAATTTAAAATCTTCGAGAACATGCAGAAAACTCACAAAACTTGTAAATTTTCTCAATTAAGATTTCAATTTTGAGATTTTTACCCGACCAAAATTTCATCAAACACAAACTGAAAGTGATATCATGAAGTTATTAAATAAATTAAATTTTCTCCACTTCATCACCGACCGACAACATCATCGCAGTGCTGATTGTGGCGATAAAAGTTGAATCCATCAATCATCATCAGCGATGAATTATTTTTTGCTGAACAGATTTCAAATCTAAATCATGGCAAAACATTTTAATTTCATGTCACAACTCATGATGAGCAATTTTGGAATTAAATTTATTTTTTTGGTAAAATCTCATGGGAAATGAGATGGAAGACAGTAAAATTGCATTAGAAATTAAAATTGATTTGATGTCGTTAGGAAAACGCGTGAGTTTGGTGAATTTCTAATGCACTCAAATTGAATTAAGCCAAAAAATTAATTGAAGTTCATTTAAATTTTGTCAACTTTCTCACTTTAATGTCCATGAAATGATTTCCGATTTTTTTTTCTTAATTTAATTCACAAATAATTAATGACATCGTGTAAAAATTACAACAATGCAGATCCTCGATTCGAATTTCAATTTCCATTTAGATAAATTTCCATTAAAATTCTTACTTTGTGACTGAATCGTTTAGTTTTCACCGCGCCCACATTTTACCATCACAACATCTTCATCGTCATTCATTAATTGAGTTCGAGAATTTGATTAATGAATTGTCCTCGAAGTTTTCTTTTGTTTTTAGCTCAGCGAGAGATTAAAAATCAGGAGGGAAGGAAAATGTTCATGGCGAGATAAAAAGGAGCAGCAAAAGTTGACATTTTTGTTTTGTTAAACTATTAATTAACTAAAGCGACAGCGAGGAATTGAAGTTAAATTTTTAGCGTCTTTCTAAAACAAAAAAAATTAATTGAAAATCAGAAAAATTCTTGAACGTTTGCACGTGTTCAAACTCACCAAAGAATTTCCTCTCTCATGAGTTAAAACTATTGGCAACTTCATCATGCCACGTGTATGCAACAATCGTATGATGAATTTCACTTCATCAAAAATTGGATTTGTGGTGAAAAATAAGAAGAAATTTTTCAATAAATGATGACGACGTCAAAAATTTGTGTCCAATGTCGACCTTGTGCTTGCCATTGTTAGCATTCTAATTGTGATGTTGTTGAGTATTAAAAAAATTGGGGTGATTTGAGCCGCAGGAAGTTTCTCATCTTAATGCCTCAATGCTCAGGCACAAAATCAACTCAAACGAAAGTAAAATGCGCCACTTGCCGATGTATTTTTTCTATAAATTGTTTGCAAACTAAATCGAGACAATCAAAAAATACAAAAGTCATTAATGATTTCGGACAAAAGAAAAATTTTGCGTTCATGTTTTTGTGGGAGTGATTTTTTGTGTTATTTTACATGTGCGAACTAATTTATGGAGTGTGTCGGAGTGCATTGAAGACATTCTAATGCCATTATTATGAAGAGCCTCAAATGCAAATAATCGCATAATCATCAACGTCATATCACATTGCAAAAACTTCACTCGAATGATTTTCAAACTTTACAAAACCACAAAACTCGCGCTCGATTGAGCATGAAAGTGGAATTGCTGAAATTTATGTGTAAATATTTATGCGCTAAAACTCGAACAATGATGACGAAAAATATTTTATGCGATTAGAAAATTGATTTTGATGTCGGGCTAATTAAAATTGCTATCAATAGCAGAAAACAGCGAGAGCATTAAAACATTCATTAGCAAATTCAATGAAAATCACTCGCAGGTGCATAAAATTTGCAATCACCTAAAATTCCATTGCAAGTGCAAATTTAGGAAATAGTTTGAATGACAATTTTATGGCAGAGAGAACTTCAAACCACTCTCAACAACATTAACGTCCACATGTGCGCGATAAAATTTCAATATCGCGTGATATAATTAAATTAAAATGTGATTAGTTGTTGCTGCACTCAATATAAGTTTGGGATTTTCCACTATTTTCCTCGATACGCGACTGTCACAACAAAATGGAACAATGGACGTTGCATAAATTTATCATGAAGTAGGGTGGAGACTCATATCTTCGGAGTTTTGAGCAAAATTTTACACAAGAATGAAGATTTTGCCACTTTTTCATGAAGGAATCTTCAATGTTAAGATTTTTTTAGAAAATTCATGTGTTGCTTGAAAATTTGAGACCTCAAAAAAAATTTTATGTTGTTTCTTTTACGCTGTAGTACTCCTCTACTTTCGGACCAAAACTTCGGAGTTCGGGACCATAACTTCGGAGTAAATTTAATTTAATTTTTTAAAATTTTTTTTTCATCCTTCCCGTCCTATTAAAATATTTGCTACTGTAAGGATGGCAAATAATTTAAGAAACAAGAAAAATGGAATTTTGGAACTGCCAACGTCCAGCATGTGGCTTAAGATATGAAAATCTTCATTAAATAGCTTCATGTATCTTGTTAAAATCGGAAATATATCAGCGATCAATTATTAAAGATATTTTTAGTGTAACCCACGAAGTAGTGTAACACTTATATGCTCGTGATTCCGTCCGTCTGTCCGTCCGTCCGTCTATGGCTTCGAGATCTCGGCCTCTGGACCAGCTAGAGACTTCGAGTTTTCGCCAGAAGGTAGCTCTGAGGCTATTTCAGCCATTTTAGGAATTTTTTGGGTAGTGACCATGGGTCGTGCCACGGATAGCCTTAATGTTCATTTTCCATACAAATTTTCTCTAATATGGCTTCATGGGTATCGTTGAAATCGGAATTTGATCAGCAATCGAGTGACATTGAAAAAATTCACTCCGAAGTTATGACCCCTTCACAAAACTGCTCTTTTAGCCACTTTTAAGCCATGATTAAATTTTTTTCGACGCTTATATTTGAAGCTAACATACACAGCAACTCAAAAATATTTTTTTCAAATTTTTTTTATTGATTTTTGTTGATGAAATTCAATGAAGTGTGTTACGATTTTAGCAAATCTATGTTGTATGGGATAATTTTCTTTTGAGCTTTTGAGGCATACCGGATGCCTAAAATGATCTCAACACCCCCATTGAAAGATCAAGATTTATATAAGGTTTAATTTTTATACAGGTTGTTGGATCATTTTATCACTACGAACATTGATTTTTATCAAATAAGATTTACTCCGAAGTTTTGGGTACTCAGAAATTATGAGTCTCCACCCTAAGTGACAATTTTCCAATTTCACGTGAAAGTATTTTTTGACTTTGTGAAGATGAAATTTTTTTCAGCGAATAAAAATTTTATCAAATTTTTTGACGATAAAAAATTATTTTCACACAGCTTGAAAGAATAGAAGTTTTAAAATAAATTTCCAAACTCACAATGACATGAAAATTATCGAGTATTAATTTCACACCCTTTAAAAATTATTTTTAAAGATTTTTTTCAATTTCCAGCTCACTGTGAGCCACTCACGTGCCTTTTCATTGATAATTTTCCAATTTTTCTATACAAATAAAATTTTGATTCAATAATGACAAGTTTCAATGAAGTTCAACCACTTTCCTCTTTTTTCTTTTCTATTTTTTTTTTTTATTTTTTTATTTTTTTTATTTCTTTCACTTATCCACTACTCTAACAAATTTTTTTTTTTTTTTTTTTTTTTTTTTTTTTTTTTTTGTTTTTTTTTTTTTTTCTTTATTAAATACTTAAAATTTTTTTTTTTTGTTTGGTTGTTTTTTTCTTTTCTTTTTTTTTTTCTTTTTTTTTTTTTTTTTTTTAATTAAAAATATTTATTTATTTATTTTTTTTTTTTTTTTTTTTTTTAATATTTATTTATTTTTTTTTTTTATATATTTTTTTTTTTTATTTAAAATATATTTTTTAATTATTATTTTTTTTTTTTTTTTTTTTTTTTTTTATTTATTTTTTTTTTTTCTCTTTTTTTTTTTTTTGTTTATTTTTTTTTTTTTTTTTTTTTTTTTTTTTTTTTTTTTATTTTTCCTTTCTTTTATTTTCCTTCCCTTTTCTTCCCCTCCCCCTCTCTTGTCGCGTCATATTTTTTTCATTTTTTATTTTTCATAACATTTTTTTTACCCCATCTTTTATGTCCCTACATTTATATTTTTAAATTTTTTTTAATTTAATTTTATTTTTTTTAAATTTTTAAATTTTATTATTTTTTTTTTTTTTTTTTTTTTCTCTTTCTTTTTTTATTTTTTTTTTTCAAATAAAAAAAAAAAAATATTATTTTATTTTTGTTTTATATTTTTATTTTTTTTTTTTTTTTTTTTTTTTTTTTATTTTTATTTTTTTTTTTATTTTTTTTATTGTTTGCTTTTTTTTTGTTATTATTATTTTTGTCTTTTTTTTTTTTGAATTTTTTTTTTTATTTTTTTTTTGAAATTTATTTATTTTTTTTTTTTTTTTATTTTTTTTTTTTTTTTATATTTATTTTTTTTTTTTGAAGGGATCACCCCCCCCCCCCCCCCCCCCTCTCGTTTCCTTCCCTTCCTTTCTTTTTTTTTTCCTTCCTTCCTCCCTCTTTTATTCATCTCACTCTCCTCCCCTCTCCGCCGGTGGGTTATTATTTATTAATAAAAAAGAAAAAAATAAGAGGATATATAAAATTTTTTTTTTTTTTTTTTTTTTTTTTTTATTTTATGATTTATTTTTATTATAAAATTGGCCGCATAATATTGAACTCAAAACTTTTTATTTATATTTTTGTATTTTTTGAATTTCCGTAGCCTCATTTGAGGCCGCATATTTGCGGTTACGTATAAATTTTTATACGTATAAGACGTAGCGCTACGTAGCCTCATTTATGCGGCCGCAAATGTGAGGTCGGGATGGAAATGTATGGATAACTTTATATGGCTGTAAACTTCTTGAATTTTAAAATCGCCAAACAAGCTTTTAAGCATTTTTGGTAGAAGGGAAAAATGGGTGGGAATCGGGGAATAAATTTTCTAGTTTGAATTTTTGGTAGAAGGAAAAAGTGAGTAAACAACCAAAATTTAAAGTTTTTATAGAGATTTAGTTAATTTAATTTTTTTTGTTCTTTTAAAATTATGTTATGTCATAATTCGCTACTTTCACCCAAAAAGCCATTTGTTTTTAAGTCCATGCTCAAAAAAATGAAAAAAATGAAAAAATATTCTGTAGAAAATTCTACAGAAAAAAAATTGTTTATAATTTTCAGGTGAATTAATTCTGTAGAATTTTCTATGAGATAAATTTCTACAGAATTTTCTATAGAATTTTCTACAGAAAAACCTATAGAATATTTTCTGTAGAAATTTCTACAGAAAATGCTCTGTAGAAAATTCTGTAGAAAAAAATTCTGTGAACTTTCTGTAGAATTTCTACAGAATTTTCTATAGAATCCCATAGAATTTCTGTAGAAAATTCTATAGAAATTCTACAGAAAATTCTGTAGGTTCCATGACCGAGTCCCTCAACCACCAACTGGTTGGACTAACGTCAGCCACTCACCACTAAACTCACAATTTTCGTGTCAATCATTTCCTGTTGGCTTGTGTTGTTGCACACTTTTTAAGGAATAAATTAAAATATTTTAAAATTCTTATCTCGAAGTGAAAATAAAAAATTATTCTCCTTTTCACGTGTTTGCAAATTGGAAATAAATTTTACTGCAAATTGACAAATAAAATTGCAATTCAAAAAATCTGAATATAAAAAGCTGATAATCGCGTTGACTTCAAATTTGTATGCAAAGTTTTATGTTAAAAAATTGATTTGTCAGATTTTTCTTTATTTATTGCCTTTTTCATTTTCTTGAGACTTTTTATGACATAATTTTTATTTATTTCCTCATGTGAATATGTCTGTCTTGTCATTGCCTGTAGCTAAGCGATAATTTTTACAACTTTACAGTTTGAATCTAAAAAATGAGGGTGAAGATTTTTTTATGACTCTCGCAAATATTTTTTGCATACTTCTTCATTTTGCCATTTTTTGATTTTAAAAGTCTTATTTACTTTCAAACATGTGAAGTGCGCAGTCATGTGCCACCACTCAACATGTGTAATGAGCATAAAAATTGTCTTTCATTGAAATTGCAAAAATTTACTCTCAATTTGACATGTGCTTATCATTTTGTAATCAAATTAAATCTAAAAGAACATCAAAGAAAATCTCATAAAAATATTTACAAATTTATTTTAATTTAATTAAATATTTATTTACTTTTTATTGATTTTTTTGCCAAATATTTTTTAATTTTATTGAAAACAAATAAAATCTTTAAAATCGAGCAAATATTGCAAAAAAATATCTTCATAACAAACAGACCGACGATTTTCAGAATAATTTTCAACCCCTTTAAATTTTAAAGGAAATTCCAATTTATTAAAACCACAATTTGAATTTCCTGCATTTTATTTCATGAAAAAGATGCAAATTATGGAGTGAAAAAGATGAGTGCAAAAATTTTCACTTCAACACATTTTATTTCGTGACAATTTCGAGTGCAATTTAAAAGATGGCAAAATGCTGGCGTTCACACTTCAGAAATTATTCGTATCGCATGATGACAATGATGGTCCTTGAAAGGTTCATAAATTAATTCATTTTCTAATTCTCAATGATTAACGCATTTTTAATTATTTTTTTTGTGACATGCAAACACAATTTTTTAATAATTTATATTTTTAACCCTTCTCGCGGTGTCATCCTCAATTCAGGACAAAAGTGTGTCCGTGTACCTCGAAGCTCATGGCAGCATGACCAAATGCCCGCATTGTTAATTCACACGCAGCGTGTACGATGAATAAAATTGTAATTTAGATAGACAAATTTCGCTTTTAATTAAATGATGTCACAATTGTGAAGATTTTAATCGAGAAATTCAATTTATTATTCTAGTACCTCTTAAATTTATTTTGAGTCCTTCCACTGATGCAACCTACAAACTTCAACTTAGCGGAACAAATTGTTTTTACATGTAAAAATTCCACGTGGTCAAAGTGCAACAAACTGCAGCAGATGTCGTCAGTTGAAAACTTAAATTGTCCAGTGGCAGTCCGAGGGCAGCATAAAAATATTAAATAAAATATGCAAAATTATTGCTGCTGTCAATGACGCCATAATGATGGTCGTGTGGCATATGGTGAGTAAATAAATTCATAAAGTTAAATAAAAATTAATTTTGCAATAAATCAACAGAAAATAAATGTAGAAAAATCTCTGTGAAGGAATCTCGAAAGATTTTCCAACCTGCAACATTGCAAAAGAGATTTTGATTTATTGCCATCGCACTCACAAAAATAATTTCCACATTTAATCTTCTAATGCTGTGTGATATCGCACATATGATGCATGCAGTTGAGCACTTTTTAGTCTCATGTTGTGTACTTTTGCCACATAATCTCACATAAATAACCGCAGCAACAAAATTTCACCTCACATTGTAGCTCACGATGTGCTGTGGTTATTAAAACATTTTTAAATTTTTTTTTTTTTTTTTTTTTTTTAAAATTTTTAAAAACACAAAAAAAAATATTTTTTTTAAAAAAAAAATTTTCCCATTTCATCCCAATCAAATTGGTTGGTGTTAAGAAACTAAACAAAACCGTTGGAAGTCCATTATCATCGCATCCATCCATTTGCACTATTTATGAGCTCATAATTCACATACTTGCTGAGATTTTCCTCTTCTAACATTCTTTAAAAATTTTACTTTGTGATTTTACAAAAAATTTCATCAATTTTTAATTACTTTTTCATGTCAACCCAAAAAAAGTTCATTATCGATAAAAAGTTTAATTAATTTTTCAACAATGTCAGAAAAATTGTTCTCGATGTTGTCGAGAGAGCTAAAAAGTCTGACATGCATCAACAACATGTAGTCGAAAAAATCGACAGCAAAATCAACAAAAAATGCATTTTACCAAAATTGCAGTTGCAAATAAAAAATGTGTCACTTCACCAAAGTGCAATGGACACTGCTGCAGTAGTGAGTCAACAGTTAATTAATGGTCGAGTGATTTTTTTTAATATCAACAATTTGCGTTTGAAAATTTTCAAGCCAATTTTATTTATTTTTTTAAATTGTCAATCACTGAATGTGAAATTGCGGATTTTTACAAAAATAATTTGCAATGAAAATTGAATGTGGAAATTTCATTTATTTTTCTGGGCTGTGACCGAGTGATGACCAAAAACTAAATTTTCGGGGTGGAGATTTTTGCTGATTTTCGAGATAGAAATTCTCATAAATGATTATTGGAAAAATTTCTAACTAAAATCAATAGCGAAAATTGCTCAATTTCCTTTCTATCAAATTATCGATTGTGACATCTGGAACTAAAACTGTGTTTTTCTCCTCATAAATGTTGATGACGGAAATTGATATCAAACAAATTTTTTCTGATGAATTTGCAGAAATTTTCTTAACCATCATCATTTTCTTAACCGAGATCATTTGCACTGTCATTGATTTTTAGTGTTATGACTTCAATTAAGTTTGAAGAAATGTCATAAAAAATTTACAAGAATCTATTTTTAAAATATTTCCAAGATGAATCAAAAATTCTTCATTGTTCAGTCACACGTCAAAAGTCTACGAAATAAAATTCAAAGGGTTAAATTTGAGTGTCCAAACAAATGTTTAGAAAATTTGTCCAAAAATTCTTCGATAGCGATCGGACATAAATAAAATTAGCCATTTAAACACTTTGTCATGCGCTTAGAATATTTTATGGACTGCCAACATGTGTCTCAATATCACTTCGAAAAGTGAATTCAAAAAATTGTTTTTAAATATTTAAATGCCACACAAATTTTTGACATGCTCGAGTGACTTTTTCGCTTCCCTAAAAATACACCAAAATTTTCTCAAGACAATTTTTCGTTCTTGAATGAATCCCAAAAGAGAATTCGAAGACAATTCTCAATGGACAATTGGAAACAAAACGAGGTGAAGATGATGACGGCAAGCCTTAAATTTGGAAGAAGATTGACGACTGTGAGAATTTTTCTGATTTTTTTTCGGAGGGTTAAAGAAGGAAATAAAATTGATTGAAAATCGCGCGTACATTAAACCCGCATGTTTACACAACATTTTGAGCGTTAAATTTTTTACACCAAAATCTTTCAAATCATCGTGAAACCCTTTTTATTTGATCACACATCAATCCATTTCGCAAAAACGCATTAAAAAATCACCAAATCGATTTATCACTCGCAAAAATATCTCAAGTTACACACAAAAATTTAAAAAATCATTTTTCAAAGAGATTTTTTAAAATTCTTCCACAAAAATGCGATTTATATTTTTTTGTGACAGATGATGCAGTCGAATGGTTTAAAAGTTGAGAATTGCAACTGTAAAGTGCACAATTGAAAGGGTTTTAATGCTCTTTAATTCTAACGTCAATTTTAATCCATTAGCGAAAGTGTTTGCTGGTGGATTTTAACAAAGATTAAATTAATGATAAAAAATTGAACTCAACTGATTTGTTTGACAAACTATTTCACTTTAAATGTAGAATTGACTCAATATATTGAAGCATCGAAAAAAAGAAAAACCAGAAAATAATTTTCTCTCAACTCGATGTAGGAAAATTTAATTATCCTTGTCATGTTATTGCCATTCATTCATTCAGCAATTACAAACAAAAGCAGAAAAATAAATAAATTTAACCCAATAATGAGGGAAAAGAAGAAGAAAATTTCACCTCGTCATGGACATCAAGGAAGGAAAATTGTAATTGAAGCAATTGAGTGAAGATGAAAATCATGTTCAAGCATCAACAGAGACGAGAAATTAGGGCGATCATGTTAATAAATCTTCTGCAAATATTTGACCATTTGCGTCGGAGAATTTTTTTGCCTTTTGAGCACGAAATTGGAAAATTTTGAATTATTTATCAGCAGATTGAAAAATGGCCTCTGGAGAGGATCAATTCTAAATCATTTGAGTGGATCTGGAGATGGTAATAGATCACAATATTCTGACAACCGTGCTGGAGATAAGCACTTGGTCACTTTCAATACTGAATGTCATTGTAATGCCTCGTGTATATGCGTGGGGTTAGATATATTTTTTTTATAGAAGGAAGGGTGAATAAATTTTACACTCTTTCTCTCAATTGCTGAAATTTTTTTAAGGATGGTTTTTTAAAATGCTTTAATTTTTTTTCATTCCTTTTTAAGAAATTTTATCTAATTACAACAAATTATCAGTGCATGATTAAGTGCAATAGAAACAATTAATTGAGGAAGTGCCGAAAGACATAATTCACAACTCGCTAATGAAGAAAGTCCATAAATTATTTCAAATTTGGTCATCCTCTCGTGCAATGTGCAATAATTCATAATTCCATGCATGAACAAAAATAAATTATAATCGACATTTTTCTACTCACTATTTTTTTGATGAAAACTCGAAGGATGAAGATGAAAATAATTAATTGCTTCCTCTGGACAAACAAAAATAAAGAAGAATTAATTTGTCTCGTACTGCCATTAATCAACAAAAGACGGAAAAGATTTTTGTCTCAAAAGCCATTTGTCGTTTCTTTTTATCCTTTTCTAATTTTCCCGAAAGTGCGACACATTAAATTTTCACTGATTGCTTTGACCATCAACAATAAATCATCGCTGAAAAATTATTTTTGCAGTTTAAAATTATTCGAATTGATTTAAAATTCAAAAATATCCCTCGAGATGTTTCCTTAAATTTTTTAATGCAACTTCACCCACACAAAAGGCAATAAATTACTTTTCTCATGAAAAATGATGATTTATTACCGAATGTGATGCATATCAAGATATTTTTGATAATGGGTTGCATCATTCCACATTTAATCATCATCAATATCATTTAAAGCCATTTAATAATCGATGCTGAACTAGATTTTCTTAAAATATATTTTTTTGTGGTCAATAAATCAAAAATTTAAGGATATTAAAAAGATGCGAGATAAAAAAGGATTGAAATTATTTTAAGTAAAATTTTTTCTATCTTTTTTGATTGATTTACAATTTAAACATTTTTCTATTTTGAATAACTCTCAAAGGAGCAATTTTAAACCTCTCGTCACCGAGTAAATTTTCATCCGTCATCTTCGCATTGCGTGATGAATTTTTCATGTTGATTTTAATAAATTCTGGAATAAGAAATGAAGAGTTGTCACTCATATATGAAATTGATGAAATTGAGCTGAAATAATGACGTAAACACACTTTGACACTGCACGATACTTTCCACCGTGCAATTTATTTTACTCGCGATGATGACATGAGTGAAAAACTGTTATTAAGGTGGAGTGTGTCGGAAAATAAAAATTTCTATGAATATTTCAGAGTCATTGCCGTCATGTGTGTGGTACAAGACATCCAACTCCACCCTCAAGGCTGAAAATAATCGAAACTTTATGGAATTTTTGTTTCATTGAGTGACAAAAACAATAAAAGTCGCATCCTGAAAATTATTTGCACAAAATTTCCTTTTGTTTCGCATCTTTATGAGTCTGAAATATGTGCAGCGGCAGCATCAGTAGAAGAAGCAATAACTATAAAATTTTACGACTTTTTCTGCGTCTGAAGAAGATTTTTCTCAATGTTTGATGTTCAATTGATGATTTTATGACGCATAAGAGAAGTTCTGGTGATGAATAAATAAATAAAAGTTCGATCCACCCACCCTCAGGCACTTCCTCAAATCTAAACTATCAGCTAGTGTCGATTGTTCTTCTTAATATCGTCACTAAAGATAAAATATCGAGTTGTGATAGAAAATTACAGTCATAAAAATCATTAAGCATATGTGTGAGGTTTGATCCAACCACATGAAGAATGTCAAGGAGTGAGACATTAAATTTTTTAAGTGTTCATTTTTATTATTAAAATATTTCATCCCTTGGTTGCATGCATGATCACAATTTAAAAGAAAATCTTCTTCAGGTGTCGATAATGGCATCAAATTCACATTAAATTGATTTATTTCGAGTGCGACTGCAATTATTCTTGACCTTCCTGCTCATTATTGCTGCGTTAATTCATTTTTATCTCTTAATTAGTCATCGAGAATTAATTTTAATTAATGTTGCGTGTGTCTTAATGACTTTGACCTCCTTGAATAATTTCTTGAGTGAAGAAAAAATTTATTTGACTTTCTCTGAACCAGATCTGAAGAATTTTTTCTTTCCCCTCATTAGACTCAGCACTGCTTACGTGATTTATTGACTTTCATTCCTAATAACAACAAGATACACATTGCAATGAATTAAATTGCTCTTGTTGTTGTCATTGCATTGCAAACAAAAACATTTTTCCATTCTTTTTTAATTAAAATTTTCCAGCAAATTTTCATTGTTGATACCTGGATGGATTTTTATGTTATTATTTCTGCCATGACCAAGCACTTGAGTTGAACTCAACGACTGCAATTAGGATAAAAATCATTGTTTAAGTTAAATTGAAGAACTCTTGGAATTTTTTAGAGAGCTTTTAAATATTTAATCAATGACGAACTAAAAAATGCCAAAATGTAAAAATATTCTGCACCTGATTTCTCAATTTTGTAGTAAAAATCTAATTAAAAAGAAAGAAATTTAAATGACATAAAATTGAAAGGGATGAAAAATCTCTTTTGTCACTCAGCCTTAATCAAATATCCATTAATAAGCAATAATCCCTCGATAATGACTTCATAAAGATTTTTTTTCTAATTTAAATTTTAATTCCTTCACGCCAAAGTACAAAAAAAAAGATTAGTGAAAAATTTTCCACCTCGATGAATTTTAATTCCTTGAGTGACAAAATTCATTAATTATTTCACAATGCATGCATTGCAATGCTTAAAGGAGATTTAAAGAGATATGGAAATATTTTTGTTAAATTTTCTTTCATCTTTAAATTTCAATTCAAAATAGCTTTAATAATTTTGTCGTGCTCATCTGAAAGTCCAAATTATAATTTATTAATGTGATTACAGGAATCAGCTTGCGATTATGATTTATGAGATGTAAATTGGATATGCGAAATTTTCAATGATGTCCAATTAATTATGAAACATTTACGAAATGGAAATTTCATTTTAATGGAAATGAAAATTGTTTGGTTAAAAATTTATTTCCTGTTTACGGAAAAATTTAAATTTTGGCGAATTGGATTTTAAAAATATCCGAAAAAATTCAATTTAAACCTATTAATATTTTTTTAAGAATTTAATTAAATTTAACATTTTAAATTTATTTGTAAAAATTCATCTTTGAAAATTTCTATTGTCATGTGTGACATTTTTCATTACATTAATATTTATTTTCCTTCAACTCATTTATTTTATCACATATCGTTTTAACGTTGATTAAGAGATGTGAGTGTTAACATGGTTTTTATTAATGAGAGCTCATTAGAAGGACTTTTTTGTATCATTAACTCAGATAAGTCAACACCACTTAATTTCGTAGATTATAACTAGCACAAAATTTATTGCTGTTAATTTATCTAAAAAAGATTGAAATTTTCTTATTTTAAAGCTGTCAATTTTATTTCTTAAATAGAAATGCAGTAAAATTCCGAATGATTGTGAAAAATCAGCAGAAAAACTTAAAAGTTTTTTCGAGATCGGTAAAAAATGCAATCATGGATTTTTGTGTCTCGGAAGTGATGAAAACTCTTTTCCTCGTCCTTTGTTGCTGACTGACTGAGTTTGATGTTGTAAATGTTGAAATGAAGTCATTTAACTTAAGTGTGCCATTTACTTAAAAGTTGCTCTCGAGAGTGAAAAGAGATGAGGAAAAAAGAAAATTTTATTCTGGCAATTTTAGCAAAGTTGTTGAGCTTTCATTACATTTTCGCATTGCATCGAAAATGAAAATTTTCAAAGACAATTTCTTCAATAGGAAAAAGTTGAGAAAGAATTTTTTTCTGAAATTGTCATCGTAAAAGTTTTCATTTTCCATGTTTCTATTAGCAGTAAAAAGTTTTCCTCACTTGACACTTAACGAAAACTTTTTTCCAGATATTTTGCAATTAAATGTTTAAAATTTACATTAAACAAGAATTTCTTCAGGTATGAGTTGAAAATCACTTCGGTCATTGCACTGCTTTACTTTACATTTTAAATCTCGCGTTCATAGTCGAAATTTTTTATGGCTGCATCAAAAATGGCTAGAAAATTTCTGGTCATAAAAAATTGCTTATGAATCATGATTCTGCATATAAAGTGAAGCCATTGACTGATACACATAGGAAGATAAAAAGAACTGCAAAGGACAATGCACTAAATGTCTCGATAGAGTAACAGATGGCCACAAAAGGGTATTTTGAGTGTGTAAAAATAATAGAGAGAGAATGGTGGAAGTTAATTGGTAACTTATGGACTGAATACAGTTTTAATAACTTCAACTTGACCTCATATCCACTGACTGACACTATAGCAATAAAAAATATAGACTCACTTGCATAAATCCATTCATGCGGAATTAATTCTCACTTTTGTTATTCGATTTAAATACTTTTAGTGTATTCCAAGGGATTTTTACTTGAAATAATAACAAATGAATTATTTTCATTTAATTTTCCATCCCTTGGCCATAAAACTCTCTCTAAACATTTCATCAATACAGAAAATATTCAGAGTGCACTCATAAAGTTCCACTCCAGTGGACATTTTAATGCACATTTGAATATCATAGCCTGCATAAGGTGCAGGGATGGAAAAATTATTCACAAAACAAAAAATTTCACATTTCATCTGTCGCAGAGATGAAAAAATTAGTGAAAAAGCCAACAACATGTGGGTTAATAATTTAACTTGAGATCAAAATTATTGATGGCACATCACACGCAATAAATTCATACAAATATTATTCGACCATAAGGCATTCACTTTGTGATGGACATAAGTAAAAATATTTTTTGATAAATTCGAAATTAATCGATGGCAAATAAATCAGTTTAACTTAATCGATGAAATCGACTCGAGGGATCAATTTCTAATCAGTATTAAGTGATTACTGGCACTGATAAATTTTTGTGCATTTTTGAGGGTAAAAAATTTCTTTACCACGTTTATGATTTATGAGCTCAATTGTGCACGTTTTTGGAATAAAAATGCAACCACAGATTTCCGATATCAACCAGAAAATTTGTGTCAACTCTTTCACAATATTTTTTTGAGGGGTCTTTAAAATATTTTCCCTGCAATGATGCTGCAATAATTCTTCTCAATTTTGATCAAAATAGTTTTTAATTTATGCGACGTGTGTTCTGAGTCTATTTATTCTGTAGATGACATAACAATATGGAAATCATCAATAATTGAGTGCATATGCGAGAAAGGAAATCATAAAACATTTTTATGTAAAATCAAAAATGAAAATTATCATAAAAATTTATAGAGTGAAAATGCTTCGCTTTTGGATTAAAACACCCGCTGCCTTTGCGATGCAATGAAAATATTTTGATGAGTTCGACACACGTTCAATATTTAATAAAATTTTAAATTCTTTAATTGAATTTTATGCTCATGCACTTAAATTTTGCTAATCAATAATTTATGGTGATTTGGATCATTAACTCTCAATTAATTTGCATAATAAAGAACAAAAATTAGATCAAAAAGATTTGCGAAAAAAAATTTGCAAAAATTTTTGATATTTTCATAACATGTCATAATACAAAAAGTGAAAACATCTGCAAAATTTCCCATTTTATTAGTCTGCAGTGTTTACAGCAATCATAATAATGCCAATGAACATGATGATGGCATAATGCAAAATCTCATGAGACATCAAACGAAAAATTTGCGCATTTTCTTCCTTTTTGTGATCGCTCATTTGCGAGAAATATTTTTGCATTCTTCGTTTGAGGTTTTCAACTCATTTTAACCACTTAGAGTGATTAAGAAGAAAATTCTTGAGGGATTTGAAAAAATATTTTAAAATTCTCACAGTTTTCATTTTCTCAAATGAATTATTAAAAATCTTCAGCACTTAATTAACGTAACTGCGATGTGTGATTGAAATAACTGCGTGACACAGTTTATCCAAGATATCGATTGCATTCGTTTGTAAGAAATTATCCCCTTAAAAATAAAATCGATATGTGTGCGTTGATAGAGAAGCAACTAAATTCTCAGTCATGAATTGATTATATCATGAAGAGCTGAAAATGGGTTTATGCGGGTTATTTAAATATTCATTCATCACTCAATCAATATGTGTTGCATGCATACATAAAAAGTAAAAAAAATCTGCAGATTGATGAATAAAAAATGTTGCAGAGATGATTGATAAAAAGCCCTTGAATAACATTTTAATCACTGATTATTCAATTTTTTCTGCTTTGATTGATGAGGTTAACAAGGATCGAATTTAACTTGCAGTGCGTGAGAATTTTTTACTCATTATTTGTCCATTTGGATGATTATTAATATCTGTCGCATGTCACAACTATCAGTGATGACTAGTGAAGGGAGTGAGAATAATTTCAATCTTGTCTGGTCATAGAAAAACTCGCGATAATTTAGAGAAAGAAAAAATGCAAATGAGTTTGAAAAATTACATGTCACTCACATGCGCGTGTTTGTATTTCCTGTGAAACCACCCGACAGTTGAAAAATGCTCTAAGAATTAAATTATAGACATTAATCTGAAAATGATACTTGGCGGTATCATCATCGCTACTTACTACCCGTCAAAAATTGCCATTGTTATGATGAAAGGCAGAAATTGTCTAAGTCTGTCATTAGTTCTTCTTCTCTACAAATAAATGACTCTCTTCCTATGAACACACACACAGCCCTCACTAATGTTTTTCACTTTCCTCTTCAAATTAATCTCACACTAGAACAAAAATACTTGATTGAATCTCTTCTCAATGACAATCCCTAAAACTATTTTTTGTCCTCAATAATTTATTCATAATTTTTTATAACACGAAAAAATGCAGCAAAAAATATTGAAATCATTTCGTCACGCACTGAAGAGTTGCATGGGAAATGTCAACTTTGTTTGTATGCCGATGATGATGTTAATAAATGAGTGCAACAACTTATAGGTTGGGATGTGATTTGATAATTATAGTTGTGGTGATGAAGAGTTCTCAAGGTTTTCGCTTCATTAAAAAACTATAAAATTTGAAATATCATAAATTTAAAAATTTCTTGGATTCATTTCTAGTTCTGAACTTTAAAGTGAATGGTCAAGAAGTTGGAGGAAATGAGAGGAGAAAGAGAATAGTGCAGACGCTTTTACACTGAAGTCATAAGAAAAATTAAGTTTAAAATTAGTTTAAAAAGAATTTAATAGCGAAAATATAAAATATCAGTACATAATACAAAGGAGCAATGACGAAAGAAGCTGAACAGAGAAGAGATCAAACAGATTCACCACAAATCACTAAAGAAAGTATCGAAACTCCAACAACAACAAATCAAAAAAGCAAAGCATGGTCAATAAGTGAGGAATTATTTTTGAATTTAGTCAAGAGTGTTCAGCTGATAGTGTCAAAAATCGAAACAATTGAGGATAATGTTGCGTGCATGAAATCAAAACAAGAAACAATAATGGAATTATTAGAGTCATTAGAAAAAAAAGTCGAAAACTTAGAGAGAGAATCGCCAGTATGTCGAGAGATAAACAGTGATGTGAGAGAAATAAAGAAGAAGGCGTACGCACTCGATCAATCAAAAATAAATGATCGCTTAGTCATGAAAAATTTGCCTCAAGAAATAATTGAAAATAAAGATATGATGAAATCGGTCATCCAAAAGGTTTTCACTTCACTCGAGCTCGACATTCAGGATACACAATTTGAAGCATTTGCAACTAAAGCAGGAGATAGAAAATCAGCCAACATTATAATGAAATTCTCATCAGAAATGCTTAAGTCGGAAGTTGTGAGTAAATTTAGAAAAAATAAGAAAAAAAGCAACTCTTTGTTGGTCAACAAAATAGCAAATCTAGCAGACAGTCACCCTCTCAGTGGAAAATTTATTCTCATCGCTAACAAACTCACAAGCTACAACACTCAGCTCATTCAAAGTGCTCGCAAGTATGTTCCCTCGCATTTCAACTTCGTCTATGATACGCCAGAATCTTTAATAATGGTCAATATCGGTAGTGAATTTCATAAGATTGAGAGCAATGACGACATTACGAAACTCGTTGAGGAAATAGAAAGAAGACAAAAACAAGAATTAGTGGATTTATTGAGGGCATATTGCAACGATATACAGCAAGCAGGAAAGGATATCAACAAACGATTTCAATAATTTTGCAGCTAAACTTTATAAAAAAATGTAATGTACTATTCTCTTGGTTAAATTTATCTTTTATAAAACTGTACACAAGCTTTGCTTACACAGTAAATAAAATCTGGATATAAAAAAAAAAAAAAAAAAAAAAAAAGTTCCGGCTGTTAATTTTATTATCCATTAAGAACGTCTCATGTTGACCCCCGAAAATTTAAATTTATGAAAAATTTCTCATAAAATTTTTCTGCTCAATTTATCACAAAAATTTATTGTTGATTAACCTGAGAACGAGCATTTACAAAATTTCTTGCAACACCTGACACAAATTACTTATCAACACAAATCACAATGAAAAGTCAAATCACTTGTGACATGAAAAATTGCTGTTAACATTCTTCAATTACTCAACGGCCGAAAATAAAAAATTATCAACAAATTGGAGTTAATAAGTAGTCACAGATGTCAGAACAGCAACAATAATAATAATTTAAGCGTGATTAGAAAATTTATCAACGAAACTCAAATTAGTCAACAATAAAAAATCTGAGCATATGCAAAAGGTTATTAATTAATTTATTTCTAACATGCAACAGTGACCACACATGAGACAAAAATATTTCTAGAGCTTCAGAAAGGTGCAAAATTTTACAATTATTTGTTTCAAAAATCCAGATTCATTTCACAATTTTTTACATCAACGATGTGAGTCATGTGATACATTTTTTCTTTTCAGAATATCCATGACCGTTGCTATCAACATACAGGTTGCGATGTTACAGTTTTTTTACATTTTGTCTAGGATTAAAAAGTTTTTTGTTCTTTAAATATTATTCAACATTTTTTGATGTGAAAAAATTAACTCAAAAAAAAGAATTTTGTTTTCGATTCCAACAAAATCACACCTCCAATTTTTTTTATAAAAAATACTTCTTTAATTTATGTTGAAAAAGTTTCAATAACAAAAAATTATTAGTTTAGGGTCAGAATAGAAAATTATTTGAATTTCTCCCCTCACTTAATTTTTTGTCTCTTGCTGCAGAGTTGAATTTGAGTTTGTTTTATTTTTGTTCATTCTCATGCCAACCCCGAGTGCATTTCTGTGCTTCAACCCTCAACATATAATAATTATCGTGTGTTGCCAGATGAAGAGAATAAAAATTGAGCGTCACTTTTCAGAATAATTCATCATGCAACACAAAATAAATTCAAAACACTGCATCATAGATACACAAAAATTTCAAGCACTGCAATGCACATTGTTTCATAATTTTTGAATAAAAAAACGTTAAAATTTTTTTTTAAAATATGAAAATCAAAAAGAAGTTCAATGACAGCTTCTGGATTTACTCGAAATCTTTCTCGAATTTCTTCACGATGTTGCATGATTTTTATCTCATTTTCATGATCTTCATCTTGTTCTCTCATTTCATGCATCTCAACTCGATTCCACTTCTTGTCTTACGCTCCACGCAATATATTTTTCGATGCACTACAATTGTGTGACTTTGTGTGCGCAACATCTTCAATTAGTTTCACTCAAGAACCATAAAATATAATAAATCAAGCTAAAAAGGCGGCATGCGAAAATAATTTTCGTGTTCATATTTTGCCAAATTGAAGTTTATTTCTCCAAATGAACATGTGCTCAGTGTTTGTGATGCATTTCAAGAAATAAATCTTAAAAAAGAAGAAAAATTTTGATTTACGATTTCTTTAATTTGCATTAAATTTTTTAAATTTCAATATCAAGAAAATATCACCACAGAAAATTTGAAATTTATGTAGTTGAAATTTTGTCAGCACTTAAAAAATCTGTTGAAATGCTAATGTGAATTTTTTACTCATACATTGGTGGGAGGAATTTCATTTAAAATAATTTCAATTCTGAAATTGATAGGTAAAAAATATTTCAATAAAATTTGCATAACAATGAAAAGATTTCTGCTTTTAAAAACCAATTTTTTGATGTCATTTGATGCTCACTAAAGAGATGAGAGTGAAATGAAGCAAAATAATTTTTATAATCACATGAAAAGGATCATGAAGGAGACATTTAGAGCATAAAAGAAATATTTTCATGTTGAAACATAAAAATTGAGATTGAAATCTTTTCACATTCAACCAATGAGCCGCCGGGTTTTAAATTAATACATTGTGTGTGTTATTATGATATTATAGACAAAATACTGTTTGATGGCAAGATTTTAGAGTCAAAAAGAGTTTGAATAAAATAATTTATTTTATAATATTTTGACATTCAACAGTTTAGTGATATTATGAACTCGTAAGTAGCTCGCTCAATAATTTCTCAACTCAAATTTCATAAATCTCCTTTTAACATCTCGCATCATGTTGACGATGTTATTAAAGAAATAAAAATCTAAATGTATAAAATTACCAGCAACAAAGTGGATCAAATTATGAAAATAAACAAATCCCATGAAAAATATTTTCAATATTCATCAATTTTTTAAAATTATGCAAAAGAATTTCAATCACAATAAAGATTTTTAATGGATTGCTCTCTTACACAATGCAATAAATTTCCTCCGGTTGTCATTTCCCATAATGCACATCAGGAGCAGAGTAAAAGTATAATGTCAATAAATTGTGAGGAGTTTTCACTTAATTGCTTTTGTCAACATTCTCTCAATTTATATGAGATGAAGACACAAATGCCATAAATCCAGTACGAAGATGTCTATGTGTGTGCCATAAAGTAGAAAAAGCAATAACAAATCAAGTGAATGTCTTTCGAAATTATCATGAGACAATTCTCCTCCGCATCATATCCATAAAAATCAAGTAAAGTCATCTTGATGACGAGATGCTGTCACATAAGTGGAAGGAAGTTGAAAATATTTTTCGAAGAGTGCTTAAACATCATCTCGAGTGCTCTCGAATTATTTGCAACAATTTAACGGTTTAAGTTACAAAACTATTTCGCCACGTTTTAAATCTAAAAAGTAATCTTCGATCATAAATAAAAGCACGAAGAAAAGTCTCTCAAATTTGCATAAAATCCTTTTTTCCTCATTCATATTTAAATTTGTGCAAAAAACTTCTTAAGACAGTTTTCAAGCGACAGTTTGCATGAACATAAATTTTAGTTGAGCTTCCTTAAAATTCTTTTCAAATGCAAATTGCAGCATGAAATATGACAAATCTCATCAAAAAATGTGTCAGTTTAAAGATGCACAAGAAAAATCACTTGAGGCGATTACAATGTAAAAGTGACAATGGATCGCGGAATGGCCATTCATATGCAGAACAAAAGAACTTTTTTGTTCCTCACGTGTGATTTTGAGTGAAAAGGGTAAACTCGACCCTATGAGTCGTGAACATCTCAAATAAATCACGTGTTTAGATTCTTTGGGTAAGAACACAATGTAACAGTGTTCGATAGCACATCCTGAGGCATCCGACAATTAAACAAATTATTTTCTTCTCATTTAGTGTTCAGTAAATTTACTGTAAGGAAATACCTGAGTACATATTCTGGGGTCGTCCCTTGTGGACAATGTAACACATAGCACTAAACATGTTAAGATGAAATAAATTGAAATTAAATTCCTTCATAATGCGATAAATATGTTAATTGTGTGAATGGACGAAAGTGCAATAATTTAAAAATTTTCTCGCATCACAAAAGACACACAGGAGGAAGTTGAGGCATTAGTTAATGGCTTGTAAGATCTTCATTGTATGAATGGGTTAGAACTAATTTCATGTTATGAGCCTCAAGGGTTGCATTAGAAATTTAAACAGTTCTAACTACCTTTAAATAGTTTCGACACGATAATTTAATTCATTTTACAACTCAATAAATTTAATTATTGATCTTCTTTTTTCTTGTGCAAATTTTTGCGCTTGCATGACTTCAAAATTAGGTGCTAATGTGGTGCACACTCCGAGGCTTACAATCACTCATGAATATCAAAATTGAGGAATTACTCACATGCGATGATGATGATAAAAAAGCGATTTTCAAATAAATGCAAATGCGGTCGAAATGTTTGTTTTTAAATCGCTTGTAGCATTAAAAGTGAGACAAAAAATAAATAAATAAAATATTGTGAGTGATTTTGACTCTCCGCCCGAAAGCATATGCAGTGCATAGAGCCGTTGTTGTTGCTTTTAATTCAATAAAGACTTTATGGCGACTGCCACTATTTATTTATCTCTCTCTTACTCGCTTCTGTTAATTTGTCGATGGAAAATGTTCACAATCGTGAGAGAATGATGGCCGTGTTTATTTTTCCATCGCCACCGACATACGCGACTTGCCGTAATGTTTAATGAAAATATTATAAAGTTCACACTCTGCAAACGCCACATTTTAGCGATTAATGTGTAAATCTCCAGCAAAGTGCACCTTAATCATAAAATAATATTTTGATTTTTTCATGTCTGGTCGCGATGCACTTAAAGTACACAAGTGAAGAGTTGAAATAACAAATAATTAGAAGAAGCACCTCATTGCACTTAATTCTTCATCTAACGATTATTATGACTGCTGTCTGCCACAAGCCAATAACTATGTACCATATACAATGGCCATCAGAACAATCGCCACAATTCTTTTGTGATTTTTATTTATCATCAAAACACAAACAAACGCCACAATTCAGTGATGTTGCATAAAATATTGATCATCAATTTTTTTTGTCCTCGAATGACATTCAAAAAATATTCAGCGTGCAAAAAAAATCCCACAAGTCAATGCAGACACATAACAGATTGAGATTAAATCCCGAGTGTGATGATTTGTAATTTTTTCACTAGCCGAGTAATTATTTGAATTTTATGCAAAAAATATTTGAATGACGAGAAATTTAATGATGCAGAAAAATATAAATTGAAAGTTGATTAATTGGACACGAGGCAGATGATTTTTATTTTTTGATTAAATTTTATCTAATCTGTAAAATATTTCAGTTAACCATCAATTAAAACATTAAATATCCTTTGACATGTTTATGAGCGAAAATTAATCCCCAATCGAAAATTTACTTAATTTAATTACAAAAAATTCTCGAAACTTTTCTCATCTATGGCAATTGTTATGAACAAGTCGACAAAAGTCCAAGGAGAAACATTTTAATTAAAATTTTAAATTAAATCTCATCAAACCCACAGCAACACCACCCAATAGCACTTAAATTGCAAATTAACATAAACACTTTGCTTCCTAGTCTCGCAACTAAACAAGCGTCGATGCGAAAACCTCAGCAGTAATAATCATAATTGTGTGTGCGTGCATTCATAAATTCGAGCAAATAATCACATGCAATAATCGTAAAAAGGAAAAACGCACAAACTCACATGTGAACTTTCGAATTAAATTTTTTAGGAGGCAACATGAGCCGCAGAAATGTAGACGAATGTCATTTAATTTTATGATCTTTAAAATTTACCAAAATTAAAATTTTTAAAGTCTCATGTGTATGCACACATTTTGAGCATTGTTTGCAATTTATTTTCACTTTAATGAAATTACACACTGACACGCATAAAAATTTATTAAATTTTCGCAACTTATTAAAAGTTATCTGTTCACCACATGCCGGTCATAATCATAAAATGTCACAATCATGTCACTAAATTTTTAATTGAATTTACCTCAAAATCACGTGTGGATGCAACCGACAAATTTTCACAAACTTTCAAAATTATTTAAACTAAGAAAATTTGATTACTGAAGTGAAAATTTTCATTTCCTGTTGAGAAATTTTAAATGTTCAGATTTTAATCACCCCCTTGTGGCACAGAAAAGGAAAAATAAAGGAATTTTGATGGAACTTGCATGGAATCTTTTGGAACTTGCATGGAAAAAAATAACTTGACGGAAATTTGAAGGAATTTAATGGAACTTGACGGAATTTCAATGGAATTTCTGCGACCACTTTACCGGAAATTTGACGGAATTTGATGGAAAAAAAATCCTTCAAAATTCCATTGGATTTTTTAAGGAAAATTTTGGAATTCCATTGGAAAAGTATAGGAAATTTTTTCCATTTCTTTTCCACCAAATTTCTTATGGAAATCTTTAGGAATTTTATCGGAAAAAAATATTCCATCAAAATTCCGTCAAATTCCGCTTAAGGAAAGTTGTGGAATTTTCAAGGAATTTATTTTCCATCAAAATTCCGTCATGTTCCGTTTAGGAAAAGTTGTGGAATTTTAACGGAATTGTTTTCCATCAAAATTCCGTCAAGTTCCATTAAGAAAAGTTGTGGAATTTTAACGGAATTTATTTTCCATCAAAATTCCGTCATGTTCCGTTTAGGAAAAGTTGTGGAATTTTAACGGAATTGTTTTCCATCAAAATTCCGTCAAGTTCCATTAAGAAAAGTTGTGGAATTTTAACGGAATTTATTTTCCATCAAAATTCCGTCATGTTCCGTTTAGGAAAAGTTGTGGAATTTTAACGGAATTGTTTTCCATCAAAATTCCGTCATGTTCCGTTTAGGAAAAATGTGGAATTTTAACGGAATTTATTTCCATCAAAATTCCGTCATGTTCCGTTTCGGGAAAAGTTGTGGAATTTTAACGGAATTTATTTTCCATCAAAATTCCGTCATGTTCCGTTTAGGAAAAATGTGGAATTTTAACGGAATTTATTTCCATCAAAATTCCGTCATGTTCCGTTAAGAAAAGTTGTTGAATTTTAACGGAATTTATTTTCCATCAAAATTCCGTAATGTTCCGTTTAGGAAAAATGTGGAATTTTAACGGAATTTATTTCCATCAAAATTCCGTCATGTTCCGTTAAGAAAAGTTGTGGAATTTTAACGGAATTTATTTTCCATCAAAATTCCGTCATGTTCCGTTTAGGAAAGTTGTGGAATTTTAATGGAATTTATTTTCCATTAAATTTCCGTCAATTTCTGTTTAGGAAACAGTTGGAATTTTCAAGGAATTTATTTTCCAACAAAATTCCTTTAAATTTCCAACGGAATTTTTTTTAGATTTCCAACGGAATTCCATTGGAAATTTATTGCTTAAATATTGCTTTTGCCAAAAATAATTTAATATATATTTTGGCTTCGTGACGGAATGGTAAAGCGGCGCAACGTGATAAGGAGTCCTCGGTTCGAATCTCGGTGGAGCAAAAAAGATGTAAGTAAAAAATAAATAATTTCCTATAATTTCCAACAGATTTCCAGAACTCAGAATCAGCTATGACAACGACTTCAAATGTTACCTCTTCAGGCCCAGGTAGGATCCAGAAGTGGGCCCGAGCTGCGAAGGATCCAAAAATTTATTTTTTTCTTATGGATTCCATTAGTTATTTTTCCATTGGATTTCCATCGGATTTCCATTGGATTTCCATCGGATTACTATTGGATTTCCATCGGAAATGTGATGGATTCCGTAAGAATTTTGACGGATTCCATCGGAAATTTGATAGATTCCATTGAATTTCCGACGGAATCTATCAAATTTCCGATGGATTCTATCGAATTTCCGATGGATTCCTTCGAATTTCCAATGGATTCCATCGGATTCCTTATGGATTCCATCGAATTTCCGACGGAATCTATCAAATTTCCGATGGATTCCATGGGATTTCCAATGGATTCCATCGGATTTCTTATGGAATCCATCGAATTCCGTTTTATTTCCATTAAAATTCCCATGTACGTAAATATTTACGTACGTTTTTTCATTTCCGATGGAAATTTTGATGGAAGAATTGTACCATTTTGCCCCTTTTTCCGACGGAATTTTTCCGTCAAGTTCCACCAAAATTCCAGTAAAGTTCCTACATTTTTCCTTTTCTGTGCTACAAGGGCCAACTGCGAAATTCCTCCACCCCACACAAAAGAAAATCTTAGAGACAATAAACGCTAATTGATTTTTCTCATTTCCTTCACTCCGCTTCATAAAGAACAGTTAGTGACAGTCAGCATCAGTCCACAATAAAATCTTCCTTCCTCCTCGGCACGACTTTCTCATAATCCACATGGATGATCATATTTTAGACATTTTATTGGTGACAATTATTGCCTTCGATATTTTGTGAACATGATTTTGAGATTGCCGCTGCCGCTGTGGGTTGATTGTTGAGCAAAAAACAAATGTGAAAGGGGTAGAAAGTGAAAATGACATGAAGTGATTTGCTTTTATGCTTTGCGTTAGGCTCATGTTATCTCATTAAGCGTTTTGTTCCTCCTTCTCGGTCGAAAAATATCCCGCCTTTATCGTAAAATGTTTGAGCAGATAAAAATCAGAAGTTTTTTGAGGAAATTGCATGCAATTGACAGAAATTTTAGAAAAGAGGGTTTAGGATATAAAGTATAAAAGTTTCAAAATGATTCTGCGAAAAATTGCATGAAAAATCTTATCAAAAAATTATCAAGCAATTTATTTTAAAATTTATAAAAAGCTTAAATATCAAGTACCACCTACGAATTTTTTAAACTGGAAAATCCGGCTGATAAAAAATATTTCACCTTGAAATTTTATCAAAAAATTTTAACCTCAATTTTGAGATGTGCCTGCGGATTGTTTCAACAATCCTGATAAATTTGCATATCAATGATTTTATTAAACATTTTGAATTTTTTTAAACCCTCACAATGTAAATTTCCACTTTAATGCACATGAAAGTGACATCGATTTTGGAAGCAGATATGCCATGAGTGTGCAATGAAGAGCTCACGCAAGCCTTTATGATGGCACTTGAAATTTTCAATGATTTTTTGTATCAATTTTAAAAAACATAATGAGATGATTAGAAACTTATGTACGCATGCATTTTAAAGTGAGTAAAGTTGAATCTCATTTGAGTTCAATTTCAAATCTAATTGAAGGGTTGCAAAATATTTTTCATGTACGCGGGTTTTTAAATTACTGTTTGCGGATCTGATGACGCATAAGCAATTTCGATTTAATTTGCGAGCACATATGGCTCATGCAGACACTCTAATCTCTGTCAAGCGATTAACTTTTCACTCAAAAAATCCCTCGCTAAAATTTTTGCGAATTTGACCACACAAAAAAATCAAATTAAAATGGAATTAACATTTTTTCTGACCTTCGAAATTGTTTTAAATTTATTTAATGTATTCATCTGACACACGTCAAAAAATGCCCGCATAAAATCCTTGAAATTCACCCACCAGTGAACAAACACTAACTCAACAAAAAAACTTTTTCGTGTGAATAAAAAACTAGAATAAAAATGAAATCAAAAGTGAAAAGATAAACATTGCGTATTGTTGTAATAGAGACACGCAAAAGGTTGATGAGAAAGAGATATTTGAAGGGGTTTGTTTAGTTTTCTGCTTGTGCAATGCGGTGCATGGGATAATGAACAAAATCAACACGGAGAAAAATCAACCCTTAATTTACCATTTTTTAAAACCATTTTGCAGTCACCAGAAATTCTTTTTTGTTGTCTATCCGGAAGTAGTTTAGAGAACTGAAATAAAAACACACACAAGGGTTAAATTTCATCCCTCAAATGCGAGCCTACAACAGTGATAAGTTGCCGAATCAGTTTAATTACTGTCCGGATATGAAAAGAGCATTGAAACCCTTTCGCTTGTAATCTGATATAGAAAATATTCAGCGACCAGCATTCTGGCCATTAAAAGGACATGATGAATTGCAACAAAGAGATGTGAAAAATATTTTTTATGAATTAATTTAAACTCTTTTTTGTTGCTTGCATTGTAGGCAAACAATCAGCACAATAAATGTCAAAACTCTCGAGTGCCGCGATAAGATTTATTAACTTTAGCATACGCTGCTCATCGTGTGAACTCTTTAGAGTGAATTTGAATAATTTTCATGCTGGTAGGCGATGATCAGCATCAAATTTGTTAACACACCACTAAAAATTGAAATTTTTCAATTTAATCGAAATTTGAATACCTAACCTAATTATTAAAATGACAAATCTTTAAATTTTATTAGAAATATTATTTTTAATGCTAAATTTTACTACAAATGAAATTCATGTTAATTTTTTAATTAATCGAATATTTTCTATCAACCCATTGAAGCAATTTAGTAACAGATTCTGTTGAAGGAACTTTATAAGTGGCAAAACTATAGATATTTGGATCTGATGTAACTCTAAATGTTATTCCACTTCCTTGCAAAAGTTCCATTATATCCTCATCAGTCGTATCGTCTCCCGCAAAGAAAATTTTAACTTCATTTCTCCAATTATCGCCAAATTCATGCTTCAAAATATATTCGGCCGCCTTTCCTTTGTTCCAAAGTACCTTTGGCTTAGCTTCTACAGCACAATGTGCCTTGTTTGCTCGATAGTCAAACGACTCAATTATTTCTATCGCCTCATCACGAATCTTATCATGTTCATTTTCATTGACAGCACGATAATGAAAAGTCAATGAGAATTTCTTGTTTTCAATCCAACTTCCATCACGATTGATCTGCATGAAAATTTTATTAATTAAAATTGTTCATAATTAATATTTAGAAATTTACCGCTTCTAAAGCCTTCACCATATTTTCATATTTTCCACTGACTCCAGAAATCTCATGGTTGTATCTAAATTTTCAATTTTTAAGTCTAAGTCTAATATATAAGATTGTTTACACTAACCTAGTGCCATTTGGATAGAGAATTTCAAGGCCATGATTGCCTAAGAGGAGAAAAACGAGTTGATGTCGTAGAAAAAATCGTGTCAAGTAAAGTGTTCCTAATAATTAATAATTACCAGCATAAACAATATTTTTAATGTCAACTTTTTCTCGTACATTATCAACAGCCCTTCCTGAGATTACGGCAATGAATGTATTTGGATTAGATGAAATATTAACTAAAGCTTCCTTGGTGTTATCAGTCATATAGGTCAAATTGGGATGAGGCATTATTGGTGCCAATGTACCATCGTAATCGAGTAAAACAGCGATTTTTTTGCTATTTCCGACATACTCTTCCAAATATTTATCAAAATCTTCCATTGTCGGTTCTTTACTTAGCGATAGTTGATCTACAATCACAAAACAACTGATCGTATTCACGAACAGAATGAGACTGATAACAAAAAGTCGAGTGATTTTTTTCATATTTTCTGTGTCGCTCGCACAAATTAAATAAACTGATAAATCTGAAAACTTAGTGTAAATATTTTCTCGATTTAATCACTTTATTTGCACAAGTTAAACTTGCACGTGAAAGTTTTTTAAATAAAATATTTCACAATCGACTGTCCTCATCTATGTCTCAAAATTGACTCAATAAAATTCCCAAAAAATATATATAAAATTCAAATGAAGCTCGAGAGTTTACTTAAGTTCATGAATTGTGTGTGTGTCATAAAAGAGAAGAAAATGTTTATTTTTGAACTGAGAAAATAATTATTTCAGAATTCTTATCACAGCACGTAAAATATTTTGTGACGCTTAATCGGAGATTTCAAATGTTTTTTAAATTACGCAATTCATTCACATTTAAGAATGATTTTTGAAACCGCTATAATAATAAAAATAGAATTAAAATTAATAAATTATTTAACATTTCAGTACTTAATTTTCTTGTAAATATTTCAAGAAGCAAATCATGTGGAAAATTTCAAACATTAGCGAATGCTGGTATGTGGATGTGTCAATTATTATTAAAAATCCTTCTGAATTATTTTCTCTTTGACATCATTTGAGGTAAAAAATTCTTTGTGATGCAAAAAATCAGGAAAGCGAGCGAGAGAAAAAAACATCAAAGAATTTCCGCAAAATGATCATTAAAAATGCTTTTGCGAAAACGAAGCGATATTTAATTACGAGAATGGATGAAATCTCCCTTGAGGCTTTCAAACTGAGTGAAAGACATCAAAAGTTATCACATGTTTGTCGCGTAATTTTATGATTAGAAAGATTTTCATGCAAATGCAAAAAAATCTCTCACGAGACAAAAAATTTGTGTAATGCGTAAAATATGAAACAATTTAAGCTGTCGCCATAAAACCGCTAATTTATTATCACCGTAACTATGTTCATCCCAAAAATTCTTAAATTGTATCTAAATGATCGTCATTAGAACTCATTTGTGCCTCAAAATTGTGCATTTCACATGCCAACAACACCCTGGAGAATTTTCAAACCCTTCTTCTTTTTACCTTTTAAATTATTGCTCATATCGCATCATGTTTTGTGCCATCCTCATGACACTCACTCGTCAACTCAACTCAGAAGGGAGACAAGAAGATTTTTAAATTTATCGCATTTACCCCTAAGAAGAAAAATAAGATTTGTCGGTAATAAAATTTGTAAACAAAACTATTGTGATGAAAATGAAAATATTGCAACATTTTATTGATCAACTTTCCTTCCTTCCAAATTTTATTTTCTTGTCCTATAAAAAATGGATGGAAAAAAATTTAATGAACATTTTCATTATTCATTTATTTTTGACATCGTAAAAAATTTTCACATTGTTGGCATTTAAAGGTAAAGGCATGAATATCAAGAAATCGAAAAAAGTGTTTTTCATTCAATGACTTTTGGATTTATTGCTGTGCTTTTACTAAAAAGTATATCGAGGGTTTTTTTGCTCTCAAACAGATAAAAATTATCGCTAGACATTTTAAATGTGCACAGGATTAGACAATTAAATAATTTTAAGTACAAAATTAATATTTTTACACAACATTGAAATGTTTGCACATGGAAATCTCAAGTTCTTCAGTTGATTTGCGTCAGAAGGTACTTGAGTATCAAAACAGGAATTCTATTTTGCGATCCCCAATTGCGTGCATTTAATTAATCTCGTGAATTAAAATTTTATATTTTTTTTCTATAAAAGCTCAATCCTCAAAGGCTGCGGGTCACATCACATCTTTCCGTGAACCGAATTACTGATTCCGAAAAATGTTCAAGCTTTTCGTTTTTTCGATTTTCATCGTCGCTGCTCAATGTCAATTTTTTTCATCCTGTAACTTGGGTGGAGATGTGGTTACACCAGACAATATTGTGAGCCCAGCATGTCCTGTAGGCGGAAATCGATGTCTTGTAACACGAGGAGAAACTCTTTTTGCCGATTCCTTATTCACGCCAAGATTTGCACACACTGAACTTATTACATCAGCAGTTGCTCATCATACTTTACTACCTGGTGGAATGAACGTGAGTAATAAATATATTTAAATCAGAATTAAAATTTATAGAAATGATTTTTTTTACTAGCTCCCAATGACACCTCCTCATGGTAATTTTTATTTCTTTAACGACTCTTAAATATTTCTAAATTTTTAAACCAGATAACGCATGCAATGATTTGTATGATGTTGCAAGTGGAAATCATGTTGGATGTCCAACAGTGCCTGGAGATCAAAAGGTTTGGAAAATTGAGTTGACAGTGCCAACAAATATTCCAGCATTAAACAACGTTCGAGTCAGATGTGAGCATGAATTAAAAAAAATTATGAAAATTTTTGAATCTAAAATATTTCAACAGTCCTTATGACCGACGGCGGAACCACAGCAGGATGTGTTGACATCATGGCTAATATCAGTTAAATTTTTTATTATAAAACATGCAATAAAAAATTTAAACAAATTTACAAAAAAAACTGATTTTTAAAAATTAAAATATTTGATAAGATTAAAATTATCAATTTCAGATAAAATTTAAAAATACTTTAATATTGCGCGTTCTTCAATAGTGACTTGCTTGAATTAATCTTTTGAATTTTGATAATTTTTTTCTATAAAAACTCAAAAACCACAAAAAGTGGCTCACAATTTTTCCGTAAATCGAATCGTTTGTTCAGAAAAATGTTTAAACTTTTCATTTTTTCGATTTTCATCGTCGCTGCTCAATGTCAATTTTTTTCATCCTGTAACTTGGGTGGAGATGTGGTGACACCTGATGACATTGTGAGTCCAGCATGTCCAGTAGGCGGAAATCGTTGTCTCGTAACTCGAGGACAAACACTTTTGGCAGACGCTTTATTTACTCCAAGATTTGCACACACTGAACTCATTACATCTGCAACTGCTCATCACATTTTAATTCCTGGCGGTGGAATGAATGTAAATAATAAATTTTTAAAAATATTCAATTAAAAATTGTTTAAATAATTTTTTTCTTAGATTCCAATGACACCTCCTCATGGTAATTTTAACTTCCTTTAATGACTCTTAAATATTTTTAAAATATTAAATTCAAATCAGATAACGCATGCAATGATTTGTATGATGTCGCAAGTGGAGTTCATGTTGGATGTCCAACAGTGCCTGGTGATCAAAAATTGTGGAAAATTGAGTTGACAGTGCCGACAATTATTCCAGCATTAAACAACGTTCGAGTGAGATGTGAGCATGAATTAAAAATATTTGTGAAAATTTCTGCAATAATTTTATTTCTCATAGTCCTTATGGTTGACGGAGGAACAACAGCAGGTTGTGTTGACATCATGGCTAATATCAGTTAAGAATTTTTTAAAAATGTGCAATAAATTTTTATAAAAATCTACAAAAATTGTTAAAAAATTATAGCTCCGCTATATATTAATTTTGGATTTCTCCAAAACCAGTTTTTGGCCCCTAGTGCCAAGACATTACATTGTCCATACTCAAATGATAGGCCTAGCCAAACCCTACAAACTGGCGAAAACAGATTTGAAATCGGTTGCTCCTACGAGGAGTTAGAGCCATTTAAGTCATCTTACTTTCTCACTTTCTTACTTTCTTACTTTCTTACTTTCTTACGATCTTAGTGGGCGGCATATCTCAAGAACGGCTTGTTGGATTTGATCCGGGTTTGTGGCTAAAGATCGGGTTTTGGTTCTAGTTGTGCAAGAAGTATTTAATTTTGAGGTATGACCCTTCAAGGACCGTCCCTGAGTGCAAAAATGTCCTTTTTCATACAAATTTTCTCTTATATGGCTTCATGGGTATCGTTGAACTCGTAATTGGACCAGGAATCGATTGGCATTGACGATTTTTGAGGAGTGTCCATCATGGCCGGCCTGGAGTGCCACTAATGTCCATTTTTCAGAAGTATGGCTTCATGTATGTCGTTGAACTCGTCATTGCATCAGAAATCGATTGACATTAACGATTTTTGAAGAATGTCCATCATGGCCGACCAGGAGTGCCACTAATGTCCATTTTTCAGAACTATGGCTTCATGTATGTCGTTGAACTCGTCATTGCATCAGGAATTGATTGACACTGACGATTTTTGAGGAATGTCCATCATGGTCGTCCAGGAGTGCCACTAATGTCCATTTTTCAGAACTATGGGGTACTAATCTAAGACAGCGGAGCTATTGGAAATGGCAACGCCGTTTGCAGACCCATCTTGTTTATTTTTTAATAGTAAATTCAAATTACTTAGTAAAAACCTGAATCGACATTTTAATTTTTAATCCTAAATTGAAAAATCGTGTAAGTTTTTTAATATTTTTTTTTCATATCATGCAACAACTCGTGAAATTATTTCCTTTCCGTATCCACTTCACATTCTAAAAATGGCTAAAAAACCATTGCAAAGCGTTCGAAATTTTCTCTTTGATTTTTTCGATCACAGCGGAATTCATGGATTTTCTTATCTTGCAAATACATTTTTCCACTTTGTTGAGAGAGTTTTGTGGACACTTTTAATATGTGCTGCTCTGTATTGGTCTGTAATTTTATCATTAGAGTCATGGGATCGATATTTGCATAAAAGTACCGTTGTGTCAATCGAAAGAGATCATTACTATTGGAACACATCACTACCAGCCTTAACCATTTGCCCGATGGAACGTTTGAGTCGAGAAAAATTTGATTTATTTGCAGAGTGAGTATTTAAAAAATTTATGTAAATATCTTTTAAATTACTTTAACCCAAAATAGACGTCACAAAATCAAGGACGATGAGAAAGATGAATTTTTCAACTTTCTCGAGACACTTGCAAATGCGACATTCGTCAACTTTGATAAGATTGCAGACACACCAAAGACCGATGAGATTCTCGAACGTCTCAATATAAAACCAAAGGATTATCTCCGTACGATTTATGAAATGACAGAGGATTTGACCAAGATCGATGGCAACTTAGAGCAGAGAGTGAGAAATGTCAATAATTTGGAATTCATTCGAGTGGTTCAAGTGGTGACAGAGTATGGAATTTGTTACAGCACCAACAGTTTTCTATCTTATAATCTCTCGACTGCTATGCTCATTGAAAATCGAATGCCACCCGATGATAGTTTCTATAAGAAGTCGAAGCTTCATTATGTCCGTTATGGAAATTTATTCGATGGCGAAGTGACTTTCAGCTTTATTGGCTTTCGAACGGCAATCACGCTCTTCATGCACAGTCCATATGAGACAATGAACATTGCGAGACCAGTCGGTAATGGATTCACGCATGATGCATACGAATTTGAGACACTCTCAATTGAAATCATAACGTCCGATAGTTTTAAGGCTGACACGTTCATTTCCCAGCGTGGATGTCGCTTTCATTCGGAATCAAATTTAACGCACTACAAAGTTTACACGAAAAATCTTTGCATGTCACAGTGTCGATTAGATCTCGTTTATCGACGATGTAAATGCATTCCACATTTTTATTACAACCCCGGTGAGTTGCTTTAAATTTTTAATGCTCATGCGATTATTGAATAAATAATTAATTTTTTTAGAGGACAACTCAAAGCCGATATGCGATTACAAGCAATTAAAGTCTTGCTTTCCAAAGCACCGTGAACTTTTTCTCGAATTTCAGGTCAAAGATGCGGATGGAAAAACAAAAGAAATGGAAAAATGTTATTGCCTTCAAAATTGTCTCGATTCAAATGTGATTGTCGAAAAGTTTCAGGTTTTGAAAGGAACTAAAGCCTTACTCGGAAGTATTGGAGGATTGGTGATTATGAAGAAATATCCATTGATAAGATTTGAGAGAGAAGTCATTTTTACATTGACGGACTTTTTTGGTAATTAAATTTTTAAATTATGAAATATTAATTTAAAATCTTTTAACAGTTTCCATCGGAGGAACGGCTGGATTTTTTGTCGGGATATCAGTATTGAGCATCATCGAAATAATTTATTTCTTTTCTCTTCGACTCTTCTGGTTCATTTTTGGATATAAAAGTAATTAACTTAAAAAAAATCAAGAAAAGTTATTGTGGCTTAAAAATTTTTGGAGATGTCAAAACAAAACACGTCATAACTTTATCGCTTTATTGATTGATAAAATTACCACTTGCTGTCTCAAACGTGTGAAAATTTCCCTTTTACACTTGAGTAAATTTTTAATCTAATCAAACTCATATGTTTCACCTCACCTGATTTAAAAGCTTATCAATGTTCACGTTTTGCGTGTTTTAAAATGTTCAAAGAATTTTAAATTCAAAATAATCTTAATTTAGATCAAATATCCCTTCTCGCGTTTATAAAAACAAAAGTATCAAAACACAGAATAAAACTCGCATGTTGATGTTTGCAAAACCCACAATTCTTTCATTCGCATATCAGCTTTCAAAAAAGAAGAAATTAATTAATGTATCAGTTTCGTAAAACAAACATTTCTCTTCTTTCGCATCAATCATCAACAGTTACAACGTCATGAATGTCCGGCGGAAATTTTTTCTCATTTTAAAAAAATAAACGAAATTAGAGATGAGTTTGTTAGAGTTTTTTGTGCTGGCAAATTCATTAGAAATTTTGCAGCAAATAATTTTGACCTTGTATTTTTTTTTATTATCTTGAAAGCGCAATAATTGTTCATTACCTTCTTAATAAAAACCCTTTAATACTCAAGAAGTGCTGATAAAAAAAATTAAGTAATCTTATCGATTTTGATTTCCTTTAAATCGCGTAATTTTTCTTGATAGTAAAACTTGCAGCTGCTCTCTTCAATTTTTAAAAAAAAAAACTTCGTATTAGTTTTGAGGAAAAGCAACTTTTTTATTCATTCTTAAATTTATGTCAGAGTTGCACTGCTAATATCTGCGCACATTTCAAGGACTGCATTTTCTCTGAGCTCAACTAAAATTATTCAATTAGTTACGAAAAGATTTCAAAAATTGATTTTGTAACTTACATCTCACACGTGCGTTGCTGAATGCTCGTAATGTTGTTGGGACTGGATATTCTATTTGCCAACGAACTCTGGTTCCAGGAACTGTAGGGCATGGCACATTTGCACCAGTGGCTGGGTTGAACAAAAATCCACAAGCTAAAATATCATAAATTAAATAAGTAAATAACTGAATTTGGAAATATTTTAATAAACTACCATTGTCATTTGGAGGTTCAACTGGAAGCTAAAAATTATTTCAATTAAAATTATTAAAATATTTCTTATTGAATCACAAAACAACTTACATTAATACCAATTCCAAGGACGAACGCAGTTACAGTGACATCGATACGAGCATGAGCACGGACTGGTGTGAAGAAGGCGTTTGCAATAAGAGTTTGACCACGTGCGACTGTGCACGTTGTGGGACCGCAGAATGGACTAGTGACGGTATCCGGAGTGACAACGCCAGGAATATTGCAACCAACCCAGAAAGCTCTTGCGCTAGCAACAAGAAGAAGGAATGAAATAAGCTTCAACATTTTTCTATCGATGTTCACACTTGAAATGTTCAACTACGACTGAGGAATTAAATAGACTGATCTTCCTAATTAATATCAAAACATTTTTATCAGTAAAATTTTTGATAAACGTATCAAAAGCGTAATAACAGTTCTTAGCTAAAATGGGTTAGCTCAATTTTTATAGGAAATAATAAATTTTAAAAAAAATTTGACTCCCAAAAAATTTAAAAAATAAATTTAAAATTGTTTGAAAAATTTCGGAAAATTCCACAGCTTGAAATCAAAATTGATAACCAATACCTCTCAATAATGCACTCATTCCAATAACCCAAAATTTTCCACTCGTATGAATTACGAATTGATTGTCGAGTGACTCTTTTTTATGGCTTTCTACCTTCCCTTCTTATTTTTATCCTTTCCCACTTTAGAAAATACAAAAAGTATCGTTGAAGAAAAATAATATCGATTAAAAATTAAGAAGACTTCAATTTTACAGCCAGTTTATTGGGATTTGATTCATGTGCATGCGAGTAGATTTTGGCATTTTATTGCCTTCTCGCCATGCTGAGATAATTTTCAAGAAGATTTTCAAAATGCGATAATGTTTTGTAATAAAACGGAAGGATTTTGTTAAGAATAAAAAGTTTTATTGACTTTGCCTTTTGTGTTTGTCATTGAGAGCTCCTAAAAGGTGAATTTTCTATTGTGCGCACCTCTTGGGAACGAGAAATCTTTTAATATGCTCGGAGGATATCATTAACCCTTCCATTTAATAACACTTCATTGCACATTTTCACTCTCCTTTGTTGCTAATTTTGTTTCATTTCCGAATTTGCTCGCACATTGTTGTAACTCATGAATAAGATGAAGAAACATTTTATGTTTGTCTCGCTATTTTGACATTAAAGGATTTTTGGGGTAAAATAAATTTGAACGATGATCAATAAATTGAGGGAAAATATTTTGTCATTTCATTGATTAAAAATTTTTAATGAGAAAAACTATTTTTTGAACTAAAAAAACTAACCATAATAAATTTCTCAACTGAAAAATAAAAACTTTTCAATGATAGGAGCAACAAATAATTGCCCTAAAAATCTTGCTCATCACTTTTTACAGGACTGATTTTTTTAAGGGTCACACAGTGATTTTCAAGGTTCAAAAATTGACAAAAAAATATATAGGGAATTTTTTCTCGTTTTCCCCTAATTAGATAAATTTGTGGCATAATCCAATTCTTTTTGTTGAACTTTTCTGGTGGTGAATTTTTTCGAATTCTTTCATGCATTATCATTGATTATTTTTATATCCTAAATTCCTTGATTAAATTGTCATCATTGCATGGTGTATTGAGTCGCAATTGTGGTCGCAAAATAATTGGCTTAATCGCATCAGTGTCCAAAGTAGCGTGAAATTTATTGATTCGAGAAGGAGATTTTTTGAGCAATTTTTTGCCTCACACCAATTTTGAATGTTTGTCAACATAATATTTTGCTTCTATGATAATTCCACTTCTTTTCAGTGTGCACTTGAGCATGCAACATCACCAGAAATAAAGCCACTCCACTTTTTACCCACTGACATGCATTTCAGCTCGTCTTTCATCATCAAAAGACAATGCAAAATGCATAAAAATGTCAACAACTTGTTGAGAATTTTTAACTCTTCTTTTAGCTGCAGGCAATTCAAAAGCGAGAGAAAATTTTCTATGTATACATGGATGATGATGAAAATCCCTCAGTGCGTTTATTTGCACATCGAAAATTGCGTAATAAAACATCGAGCGAGAAAATTTGCATACAATGCACTTTCTGAGTTCAACGAACTGCTCCTGCATTCATTCATTCTGTGCCGATGTGCGTATGTGCGTCAACATCAACCGGCTTTAAAGTTTTAATTGTGAATGCATAAGCGTCTTACAATTTATTATTGCACAATTATGCATACACTCCATCTCAAACATGAGCGTCATTGTAATTTTGATGTAAAAGGGGAGAATTTCATTCTGAGATTGATTTTTCATCTCGCATGTAAACATTTTATGATGGGGATGAAAATTTTTAAATTACAAAATTCAACAAAATTAAAGAAAAGTTTAATTTTTTGCACAATATTTTATATATCAAGAATTTACCATCCCTCGACCGTTTTACATGCACAAATGCATATTTATAGGTCATTCACACTGAGCATAGAATAAAATGTGGAACCGAGTTGAGATTTTGCCTCTTGACATCCTCAACAGCAGCATTTTGATGGAGATTTTATCAAATTTTGTACCTTGATGCAGGTCATGATGACGAAGAAAGTTGAAATGAAATGGAAAAATTCTTCTTTTGTGTTCGTTACTATTCAAATAAAAAATCCTCTTTAGTTTTTTAGTTCCTGCATTTTTTGCCAGCCACTCGACAGTTTTGCATCATGAGAAAGGTAAAAATTGAGTTGTTCAATGAAAGTAAAAGGAAAAAAAACGTGCAAAATGTTGTGAATTTAAATCGAGAAAAAGTTTTTTTCTTCTTCGTAGTTCAGGAAATTTATTTTTTCTTTTTATTGTTGCTAATACACGAGGAAGAAGGGAAGTTGGAGAGGAAATGAAGATCTGAGTTAAATAGATAATGATGCTGAAGAGAATGGTGCACCTTGTGTTAAGAACTTTGTATTTATATAAAGCAACTTTAATCAGAAACAAAGTGAAAAACTTTTAATTCAAAACCAAAAAATAAAGCCAAGAAATTCAGCAAATTTTTTCGCCATCGGCTCTTCAAAAATATTTTTATAGTAAAATCTAAATTGCAAATAAATGCGAAAGTATTAAAAAATTTATCCGATTTTTTATTTGCCATCGGGCACACGTCAGCATCGATTGTTATTTTTATTCTGCTAAATCTCGATCGGGAAGGATTTTTTTATTCGCCACATGTTTGAAATTGATTTCCAATTATTGACAAACATCGAACTCAATTTTGCAAAGAGTTCAATAGATGTTGATTTTTTATGTACACAAAATTCACTGATTAATTGCGCAAACATATTTGCACTAACCATAATCCGATATCAATACTCAATAGCGGAATGTATTCAGAACATGAGTGCATGGTTTTGTGTATTTGACTTTATTTAGCTAGTTTAAAAATAAAATTAAAAAATGCTGCAATTATGAATGATTTAACGAATTTCATCATTAATCTTATTTAGGTAAAAAAATCATAATCAAATTTTACTTTAAGAAATTTACAAAGGCAAAAATTCATTTTCTCTAACTAATCCGTCAATTTATGCGACAGCAACAAAAAATTCATCCCACTGTGTTTACTTATGCACAACATAATCGATTAAGTTAATTAATTAAAATCATCTAAATGGAATTTTGATTCTCACACATGTGCTTGTGATTTTAATTCATTAATCATCATTATGTAAAATTCGTAATCTTATGATGACATCTCATGAATATCAAAATCTTATTTTGCATTTTGTGTTCAGGTAAAATTTGCACAAAACTTATTTTTGCATCTTAGAGAATGATTTATTGCGATAAAATGCCAGTCATTAAAAGAGGAAGAATTAGAAATCACCTCAAGTTGGTGCAAGCGATAGATTGATGAATAAAAATCTTCTTTGTTCCTCGCTTAATTTCTCTTTAATATCCTTTCCTATTTCTACTTATTCCTCGCTCCTTTTTAGGGTCAATCAATTTCTTTGTTATGTCATTAATTATTTCTCCATCATAACAATCGGTCATGGTTCATTTACTTCTGCAACTTTTATTTTAATGTGAATAAATTATTACCAGAAATAATTACTGACAAAGTCGAAATTGATTGAATTGCATGAAAATTAATATTTTTGGTTGACTTCTAGATTTAATGAAATATTTTGAGTCTTCAAGAGTGAAATTGTATGTTGAATAAATATGAAAGGTTGACAATAATTATTGCTTATGATCTCAAATAGTGAAGCCAAATTTTAGTGTTTTCACTTTATAACTTTAACATCAGCATTATGACCTACAACAATTACCACCAGAATGTGATCCAAACTAAATAATGGAAATTAATTACCTTAATTGAGTTTCCCAACTAAAAAGCTTAACAAACACACACAAATTCAATGAAATTTAATCGCATGTGAAACAAAACATATTTTATTGATTGGAATCTAATTCAAATATTGAACAACATGAAAATTATTTTCTCACAATCGACGTGATCAGCATGACATATCGAAATTAAATATTTTGCTGATAAAAATTTATTTACTGACATTTATCTCAATCTGCATACAATTCTCATTATCTTCTTCATATTTTTTAAAAGATCTTTTAAGGATGAACAAAAAACTCTCACCGTGTCATATGTGAGAGTGAGTAAATCTTGTGAGTGAAGAAGCTGTTAGGGATGAAAATCTTGAGGGTAAATTTTTCTACCCCTCGAAAACGTGAAATCACCTTAAGGAAGACTGCATGTGCATAATTTATGAATATCACGTTATTAATGACTGTGTGTGCATAGTAATTTCATCAGGTTCACAACTCAACCTGACTTAACAATAATTCAATTCACCATGCAGTGAAAAATGTTGTTGATATTTACGATAATGATTGAATTATGCTGTTTTTTATTGACATTGATCCTCTGATTTGATTCTCACAAATTTTGCATAAATCTTCTATGCGGTTGTCTCTCTAACTCATCCTTTTAACAGTTGTTCCCATAGCTGCGCATTTTGTCATTAATTTTTATGACAATTTCTTTCAATTTGTTCTTTTCGAGATTTTGCATGAGAAAAGAATAAGAAATGATGCGGTTTTATGAGATTCAGTTCATAAATAACTCTTTTAAAAAATCTTACCAGCACAAAAGTTTTCTCATAAAAAAATTAAAAGCGATTATGATGAAACCAAGTGGAAGAAGTTGCTGACAAAATATTAATTAAACAACTTTTTATTTGGTTGCTGTGATGCAGTGACAAAAGTCAAAGGATGAAAAGATTACAAGCAAAAAAAAATATTTGAGGAGGTTAGGAATAAAACTGAGGAGAGTTCAAAAATATTTTATAAATTTTATTTTAAGCACAAAAATTCCCTCAATTTTTGGTCATTCACAAGCATCCAGAATAACAAGATTTTTCCTTGTGTCTTGTGTCAACTTCAACAACTTGAACTTTCCTTTTGTTAAATTTCTTCCTTCCCTTTGCAAACATTTTCTCACTTCTTTCTTCTCCCTCCATTCTCAATTCCTCATTTCTTTCCCTCCAACCCCGATTACTGACCAAAAAATCACAATAATAATCATTCATACTTGCACAATGACTTCTTAATTTTTTTTCTCCTTTTCGTAGGGTTGAAAAACTGGAAAAACAAACAATTTGGGACATTTATCATCTCATTTTCAGCGAAGTTTAATGGTTCATCATTATTTTTTATCGCATCGCCACGATTAACTTTTTGCGCTTCGCCTTTCGAATGAATTTTTAGTGCATGAAACTTTTTTTAACCCTTTTAGATTTTTTTCTAATTTGATTATAAAAAATTATTTTTTGTCTTGAATTTAGAACAAGTCGAATGATGATGAGAGTGATGAATATAAATTGCAAATCAGCCTTTCGTTATGCATCAAAGGAAAGAAATTTTTCTCATCGTCATTTTTTAAAAGTTTTATTAATGATAGTTTGAGAAAAATCTTATTTTGGCGTCATTGTGACTGGAACGAGTTTCATGTGTGAGAATTTCGAAGGAAACTGCAAACAAAAATCAACTTTTAAGGTAGGCAGATTCAATTAATCATCGAATAAAAGCAGCATAAATAAAAGTCGTCGCAAGATAATTTTCTGCGTGATGAAAAAAATACAAAAGATGTTTTAAAAAAATCGATGAGTAATCAAACGAAAACTAAAAAATAAAGAAGGAGAAAAAACTAATAGTTGGGTTGTGGTGCGATTACTGCTTGTTAGCTATTGGACGAGGTGATCGAGTGACTCACTTCCTTTTCATCTCTTCTTGCCGGTGCAATATTTTTTAACATCGAAACGAAAGAGAAAAAAATGTGAATAAACTCGAGCGATGAATCATTTTTTGTTTATAAACGAGAAGAGATTTTTGTATGAGCACTGATTAAAATTTAAATCAAAGTTGCGCTCATTAGGTCCACGTGCTCATAAAGAGTTAATTAAAATCTAACTAAAAATCGCTTTAATGACTCTGTAGATAATTTTCATAATCGCTTTTGGCAGGTGCTTGTCTAATTTCTCGGAACAAAATCAAAGAAGAAGTTCCGTAAAAACTCACAAATTAGTTAAAGAGCAAATAATTTGACAAACATTTGAAGATTTCTAGTTTAAATATTTATACCACACATTATATTGTTCAAACTTCAAGTGACGCCAAAAACAATTTTTTATTTAATCTCGATCGATTTAAATTTTAATCCTCGCACATGCATAAAAAAATTGCTTCATATCAAGCTCATCTTATATTGAGTCATTAGCATTAATTAAAGCTCACATACATGCGAGACATTAGCAAATTGATTAACGGCTCAAAACACGTCGGCGCGTCAATGTCTCGGATTGATGTAAAAAAATGACTTTTAAATATTCAATTACGACGTAGTTCAAGCTGCATTATTGCGCAATATTTTTTTGTGTGGAGATTACAAAAGTGTCAACTAAAAATAAAAATTTAAATCGTGGCTTCAAATGCTGATAAGAGTTCTATAGAAAGTGCGCAGTAATAAAGTCTCGATAATCAACCGATGAATGTGCTTTGCATAGTTTAAAATTTTATCAAGAAAGTTTTTTAAAATTATTTTTCCATCCCTAGCATGCATTCACAATCACTCGCTAAGGGCCTAAAAATTTCTCGCATCAAGCCGAGTGAAAATATTCTAGTCTCTGTGTGTGGCACATAAAAAATATGATCATGCTCAGTTAGTCGGCCGACGACCCAAAAAATGCCACCACTCTGACTCACACCCCAGCCCATCTGCCTCTCATTCTTTCACCCAGCCTGTCTCAATGCCAAAAAAGAGGCAAACGAACGCTGAGCCGAAAAAAAAATCGATGAGAAATGTGTTGAGGCAGGTCTGGGTTGAATGTACTGCAATGTGCCGAAAATAAAAGCCGCAGACGGAAAAAGCGGATGATAAAAAGCTGTTTTTAGTATCACTCATATGTGTTTTGCAAGATTCAGTATTATGGAATGTCGTAAAATATTATCAACCATAAAAAGTGTATCATTACCACACACGCACACACGGATAGTGCGAGCTTTCATTGATGATAACATAAATTTATAGTTAAGCAGGATATCGGCAATTTTATCGAGTTGAGGTCAATGGCACATTGATGATGATTTTATCGATTAACAATTTTTTGGTTCATCAGTCGGCAGTTCGTTGCCATTTCCTTCGATTATTTTGCAATTTTTCACGTACGAAGTTTGGATAGTCGAAAACATTTACATCTATTTATCATATTGTGAGGTTTTCAAAAGCAACAGCAGCAGTTTGTTGTGCATTCATTTTTTTTGGGGGATAGAAAGAAAAAGCTGAGTAATAATGGAATGAATGTAAAAAAATTCTTCCATCAACGAAATTGCTGTATCCAAGTCACTTTAAAAGCTCGCAAGGAAAATGAGCATAAAAGTGCTGGCAATAATTTATCAATTTCACAAAACACTCTTCAAGCTTTTACTTCTTTTCTGCTTGCTGGTGTGAATGAAAGATTGTTGCACATTAAACGAGAATTTTTCATTCTCAAAATGATGACAATACAAAAAGATTTTACCCAAAAATAAATGGAGGAAAAGGGACAAGTTTGGGAAACGTAGACAAGATGATGATGATGATTTGGACATTTGAAATACAAAAATAGATTAATGGGAATAAAATCGAAAAAATCTCAAATATTGAAGAAGAAAAATTATTTTTTACTAGTTTAAGAATATTAAAATCCTAAAAATTCTTAAACCACGAGTGAACTAATAAAATCTCATTAAACTCTGCAAAAGAAAGATGCAACATCGTCGATGTAATAAACTTGCTTCTTCCTCAACCGAAAGCGAGCTGTAAAATTTCACTTTTTACACGAGATGAAAGCTGGTGTAAGGATAAAAAATTTCTTTTAAATACTTTAATTAATTATCTCTCACTCTCAGATCTGCTTTGCATCTTCTTTAAAAGTTAATGGTTTGCAAAGGAGCTGCTCTCGAAAGAAATTAAGAGAAGAAGAAAAAATTGCAAAAATCCCTTTTTAATGAATTTATTTTTAAACTTCTTCGCTCCTCTTTTTAGTATTTATATAAAGATTCACATAAAATTTTATGATTATTTGTTTTCTGAAGGAGATTTTCACTCACAAAAGGCGACGGAAGAGAATGAATGAATTTGAAATATTTTTTTCGTGTGGACTTTGTGGGGTTGAGAAAGATTTTTTTGCAAACCTAAATCAAAAATTTACACAAATTCCAATATAAAAATTCCTAAAGGAAGAAGAGCATAAAATTTTATGTTGCAATCTCGTGACAGTTTTTTTAATTTTAATTTTTATGACAAAATCGAAATCATAAAATTTAACGATTTCGCGAAAGTCTTACAGCGGTTCTGCGCGTATCATATTTCGTTTGCTATTCAGCTAATCTTCAATGAAATACTGACTTAATAAATGTCATCGCAATGCCACCATTGTGACTACAATCTTTCTCTCTCAACTGCGGATCGTCTTAAAGCAATAAAAATAAAAATGAATTTTCTGTTGCTTGTTGACGATAAAAATGAGGGTTGAAAATGTTCATTGTTGTAGTTAGCGGAATTATGCGAAAGTTAAAACACCTGGTCATCAACTTATGCGACTTATTATTCGAACTGTACGGCGTGCATAAATATGAGAGAAAGACTTATAAGTAATGACTTAAAGAATTCTGAAAGTAAAGGGATGGAAATTTACTTTATTTTATATTAAAAAATCATTTTTTGAACTTCAAAACCTTTAAAAATTAAAAAGTTCTCACTCCTTGATTTCAATTTTTTTAGTTCTCTTTTTCCTCAATTCCATCGCATGAATAGCACCAACTCTTTGGGTGACTCATCAACCCTTTCATGTCTTCATCTTTTCTGCATATTTCAGGTTGATTGTCTGCCTCACAAAATTCTTCATGCATGACACAAAAGACATAAGTGCTTACACACATGCTTTTCATGACTATTCAGGTGGAAAAAGAAGCTCATTGCAGTTATTGTGTTGGACAACAAGTTCAATCAAATGATGAAATGGAAGTTTATTTAATTTTGATAAAATGCAAATTTAGATTTGTAAATTTTGATAAATTGTGACAGGTTGAGTGATTGCAGGAAAATAAATTGAATTGAAAACTAGTTTTGAGGAGGTTCAAAAGGAATGGAAAAAAATCACTGCACTAGTCGCAACCTGGAAACGAGTTCTATCTTCATCCGATCAGTCATCAGCTGTGATTCAATGCAACTTGCATGCTGGAAATGCGAAAACTACGTCTTAATTTTTATTCTCTCGGTCAACAACAAAATTCATACATTGAAGATTTATCAGAAATGTGCGACTGATTTGACAGCAATAACGTGTGCTGCAAACCCACATTCAAGGTCTCACTCGTTCTGCACACAACATCTCTCTCTTCATATGCACATAAAAATGCATTGAGCCAGTGCGAACCACACGATTTCAATTGATCGAGTATTTTATTTGCCATGTGCTTGCTATTAGCCTGCAGTGACTTGTGCAATAAATTTTAATCAACTTTAATGATCATCGACTGTTAATCGATTGACTTCCAAATGTAATTTGTAAGTGTCTAATTAGATGAGATCTAAAGGTGTGGATGTGATTCAGGCTGCACGGTAAAAATTTATTTTTCAGACTCTATACAGACACAATAAAGTTGAAGTCACTGCCATATAATTTATTACAATTTTCTAATTCTTCTTCTTTTCACTTTATTGCTTCCATTAAGCTGAAAAACTAATTTTCGAAATAGCGCGACATGCAGGACAAGTCACATAGAGTCAAAATGACATTCGCATTCACGAAGTTCACGAACTGGCGTGGAAGGAACTTTTCACAGAGTTAAATAAATTTATATCCAACAATAAATCTGCAAGAGAGTCCATAAATAGCACTTAATTTATCCTCACACACGCGAAATGCGATGAACTTCATTCGAACCACACAAACCCAAAATAAAATTTTACGCTCGCATTCGAAAATCATCAACGAAGCAAAATTTTGCATGCATTTTCATTTCGCATACGTGCTAATCACACGAGGCACTCGCTGTCGATTATATTATTACTCGCTTGCTGTTCCTCATGTTGTTGATGTTGATGTGTAGGAGAAAATGCCGCAAAAAAAAGAGTCGATGAACTCATATAAAGTTTTTTTGTGTACATTTACAAATTGTGCAACAAGTTCAAAGCCAAACAATTTTTTTGCTGATTCTCTCTTTTTCTCCCTTCTCTCTTACTCCCGCAATCTCATTTAGCTCTCTTTCTTTCTTTCTTTCTCTCTCTCTTTCTCTCGGTCGTTCACGACCGGAATCAACATCTGTTGCTTCGCAACAGATGTTGTGTAAAAAACGGTCAAAAAATATTTAAAAAAAAAATTCTTACATGCGCTCCAATACTTCAACACCATCAACTTCACCACTTACCCTCTTCCCTCGATAATCATGCGCTCTCACTGTCGTACCCCCAATTCATTTTCATACAGTGACAAGATTAAAGACAGCGAGAGAAGAAGTGCAAAATCATTCATGTTACCAAAGATGAAATAAATAATAATTTTAGAAAGAGTTAATTCTTGTTGGAATTAATAAAAAAAATGTCAAAAAACAGTCAATCATAACGGTGAAATTAAAATCTTGCTCAAGAGATTCGTCAAGGGGTAAATTACGGTCGCGATCAATTCAAACATTCATAATTTTCAAAAAGTAATTTTTGTTACCAAATTAAATACAATAAATTTGATCAGGAAAAAGGGCTAAATAAAATAAGTAAAAAAAATTTAACAACACTCCCTTCTCTTTGTACAACTAGGTATTTCGCACGGAAAAGTATTAAATAAAATAAAATCAGTAAACATTTTGACATTTTTATACATTTTGTTATAGCTCTCTTGTAAACTTAAAACTAAATTTTGGTATTTGCTTTATCGCAACATATTAAACATATGTATGCAATACTTGAATGAATTTAATATTGGAATTTAAGATCCAAAAATTTGAGAAGTGGAGCGGTTTTAAAAAACATCAAACAAACAAAAATTACCGCTCCACTTCTCAAATTTTTGGATCTTAAATTTCAATATTAAATTCATTCAAGTATTGCATACATATGTTTAATATGTTGCAATAAAGCAAATACCAAAATTTAGTTTTAAGTTTACAAGAGAGCTATAACAAAATGTATAAAAATGTCAAAATGTTTACTGATTTTATTTTATTTAATACTTTTCCGTGCGAAATACCTAGTTGTACAAAGAGAAGGGAGTGTTGTTAAATTTTTTTTACTTATTTTATTAATGGTTTTCGTTTGGACGCAAAATTTATTGTAGATTTTATATTGAATAAAACCACAAATTGGCATCACAGATAAATAAATAAATCAAAACACGTGCGAGCAAAAATAAAAATTTTCCTAGATGGGAATTTTTAACTTAAGGATTCGAACCTTCAAAAATTCAAATTATTTTGTATTTCTTTTTATTTTATTTTCTAAAATCTAATTTAAAGATAAATTTATTTTCAAATCTTTCACCAAGAAAAATTTTCAATCATCAATTTTTCCTTGCGGTCTTATCCAATAAAAATTTACTCTATCGACGCTCATCACTATATAGCTCACACAATAAGTCACTCCACAATAAAAGCATTAATCGCGTCTAATAATATCAGCAATAATAATGAGCAACACCAGTAGTAGCAGTGAAAAAAGAAATAAGAAGTTAAAAACAGGTTTTTTATTTTACGAACGAGCCTCGCGGCTGCTACTGTGCAGCAACAACAACTTAGAGTCAGCCACAAAACAGATGATATGGATCTTGTAAGAAGAAATTGAAGTTGAGCACGTAATAAAAGATTGCAATTGCAAAAAAAACATCTGATCAAACACGTTGTCGTGTTGCTGTGTACGAATTTAAATGTTAATTAAATTATTATGATCTAAAGTGATTTTTTGCTAGTCATGAGAGGTGTCTTAAAATTTTATGAATAATTTTTTATGTTTAAAAAATGCGCATCAAAGAATCCTCCAATAAAATAATTGCAGGCAAAAATTAATTACTCAATTTAATCTCATTGGCATTGATGCAATGATAAAAGCAATTGTTGGCAGAATTTAATTGCGCAATTGTTGAAATTGAATTATTTTTCAGTTTTAAATGCAACCAGCATCGAGCCTGAAACTGAGAGTCCGAGAAATGTCAATTTTAATCGAGTGCGCGAGTACAATTGCGATGATGGTGTTGAGGAAGAAGAAAGCATTTAATTTCATAACTTAATGACACAAGAAAAAGTCATGAGTTGATTGCAACAAAGGAAGAAGAAGAGATTCGACACAAATCTTTTATTTATTGCTCCTTTAACAACGGCTTGCACTTCGATTTCACTCTTTATAATGTGAAATTTATTCAGGACAGACTAATTAAACTTGATACCTTTCCAAGTCAGTGTCTGCCCATGTGCGCAATAGTTACAACCTTAATCTCGTGTACCGTTATGTGAGAAGCAAGCGAGACACGCATTCGAAGAAGTTCTAGCTTAGTCATTGTACTTTGATTTAAATATTGTTAAAGGTGCACATGTTCATTTTGTAATGAAAGCGAAGAGACTTTATAAATGTGCTAATGGACTTAGACATCGTCAGATTAAAATTGACCCATAAAAGTTAATTGAAAAAATTTCACTTCTCATTTTTTGAGCGATGATAAAAATAAATTAGTCTCGTGGGTGCTCATGAAGGTTATAAAATTAAATTGTTATGACCGATAGTAAAATGAACTAAAAATAAAATCTAATTTACACCTAAAGAAATTTGAGAGTTCTTAAATTTAAGAGTCTTAAAAAATGTCAATAAAATTTTATTTTTTTTTGTGCTAGTTTTTTGATTTGAAGTTTTTCGAAGCGCTTTAAAAATTTTGCATCATCTTCACAAACAAAACTAAAAAAGATAAAGAAATATCGCAAAAATACGTTCAAACAAGTTAAATCACGTTTCTAAGAAATTGAAAATGAAAAAATATTGTCGATATCATTTACTAATATCGTCACTCAAAAAAATATAAGAAACTTTATTGTGACGCTCATAAAAAACTTCTTCAATTCCGACATTTTTTTCTATCTCGACGAAACGAATAAAAAAACTTTTTCGTGTCTTCCTTCGTTTTTGTTTATTCACTTTTGTGGCAATCGACGACAATGTTTCTTGCCGGTTTACAATACTTTTTTTCGTATATATAAAATTTATGTGAGTATTCGTGCATTAACGTTACATAGCAATGCTTTGAATTCTCCTCGATTTCCCCTTAAAATTTTTGAGTTTACATTGAATGTTTTGAATGCTTACACACTCAAAAAATATCCTACTACCACTAGTGAAACCATGTGACTCTATGAAGATACGATTTTATGACACCGATGAACCTCAAAAACTTTCTTCTTTACACATCAAATTAATTCAAGCAAGCAATATTAAAATTTCATTAAGGAAAATTTTCTTTGTGAACATGAAAAAATTCTTTGTTATTTTTTGACTTTCAGTTGACTCTTTTCGTGCGGTCGATAATTAGTGTCCGGTTGGTCATAAGGAAAAATTACAATTTGGCGTACAATGAAGCGTCACATTCGTCGTAGACTGACTCCCACACTCTTAATTTATTCAACTCCGGTAATTTCACTTCTTTCACCTCCTTTTCAGTTATTTGAACACAATTCAACTCTTCAGCATTATTTTGTGGCGTAAATGTTGCCGGTTTAATTTCATCGCAATTTGGATGACCAGCAATAGCGAAATTCGCATAAATTCCAACCATCTTTTCAATCACTTTGAACTCAATTGAGTCTTTTGGTGGAATTTCACTGAAAATATTGTAAAACAGATAAAACAAATCGTCGGCATGACTCGCTCCTTTCATGTGGTTGCAGAGTTTAACGAATTTAAATAAATTCAATTTTGCATCGACATCAAATCGAAGGAGGAAAGTTTTACCGCGAGCATATTTGAATCTTGCTAACATTGCTCGATAAATTCCATGCCAAAAGAGACTTTCACTTGAGAATCTCAGGAATTTTTCGTGATTTTCGAGTGATGGATTTTCATTCGCATCATAGTAAAGATTTTTTATTTTTAATCCAAGCGCTTTAGATTTTGTGTCGTTGGGTCTTAGATTAAGCTCTCGGAGTGGCAGAAAATATGCTGGATTTTTTAAATACTCAACGGCTGCCTTTTCTCTAAATGCTGACCTAAAAAGTCCTTCGAAAGAAACTCCAGTAAAAATCACATCAATATCATTCGACCAAGTATATTTTGCCATTTCAGCTGGTTCTTTTTGAATGATGCAATTTTTAGTGCTGTAAGGTTCAATCACAGGCGCAAAAGCAATCTGAATTCCATTAACAAATTCGTCCTCTGCACTTACGACCACATTACTTTTACGCACAATTTCATTTGCATCCACACTTTCGAGGAATTCTAATAAGCTTTTTTCATCACCCGTTTGACCATCCCAGCCAAGTCTTCGAGCTAATTTTTCAGCATATTTTTTGCTAAAATCTCTCGGTCCTAAAGCCCATTGTGAACAAAATGCACTACCTGACATTATAATGGCACGCTGGAAAAGTCCTTTGGCAAGAGGTGAGAGACATAAGAAGTGAACACTTGCACCACCAGCACTTTCACCAAACAATGTCATGTTATTCGGATCACCACCGAAATTTTCAATATTTCTCTTAATCCATTTGAGTGCAAAAAGTTGATCTTTCAATCCGGCATTGCCAGGTACTTCGAGATTTTCATCGTCAAGGGTCAAAAATCCAATTGCACCTAATCGATAATTGAGACTGACAAAAATGACATCTTTTAGTAGAAGATAATCAGGGGAATAAATGTCAGTTTTTGAGCTGCCATGAAAAAATCCACCTCCATGAATCTAAAAAATTAATTTGAAAAAGTTCAAAAATTAAATAATTTTATTACAAACCCAAATCATAACAGGCAGAAGTTTTTTAGGTTTTAGATTTTTTGTGAAAATATTTAATATTCCAGCATCTTCTCGACCTTCACATTGAAGCGTTATTGGATTAATTGCAATATAACCTTGAGCATCGCCAGTTGCATCGAAAGTATTTTTCCACTTTTCTACTTCTTGTGGCTCACGAAATCGAAGATTACCGAGTGGAGGTTTCATGTAAGGTATGCTTTGAAAGCTAACATAATCATAATTTAGTGGTGAAGTCTTATGAACACCTTTGATGGCTCCACAGTCACTTTGAACAATTTCAAATTTTCCCATCTTAATTCCAATCTTATCAAAGTTTTTGTTTTATTTTTGTTTAATTTTTTCTTATCATTCACACAAAAAAATGTAGTAGCTCGATTGAAGAGCAAAAAAGTACTGAGTTAAACAATTGTTAAGCATTCATTAAATACTGATAAGATTATTCTCTCTCGGTGTTTTTATTTTTTGCTCTCATGAAATTTAAGCTGGATTTTTTGACACTCAAAGAAATAAATCCAGATTTTTTAAATAAAATCATTAAAATTGTCCACAACAGATTTTATTTTATGCACCCTCCAAAAAAATCCCTTCGCTCATTTCGAAAAATGCCAATAAAATTTTCTAAATATTTATTGCTCTTCTTTAATTTTATTGCATAGGAAAATTAAATGATCGATTGTGGGAATGGCTTTTCGAAAAATATTTTACTACCAACACGTCGGTTTTGTCTCAGCTTGAAGATTGTTTTCAAATAAAATTGGTGAATGCAAGAATTGTTGCATAAATTTATGTGATTAATTTTAACTGGAGTTGGTCGTAATACAATATTTAAGCATGAGATTGAATTTGTATATTGTTTACAAAAATTCAACACTTATCCTTGCTCTTCAAACCCCTTTTTAAAAATATTCCCATCTTTCCAATAAGACCTGTAAAGAAAAATTGTGAAAGGTTCTTGAAACTCATAAAAACTTATTAAAAACCCTTCAAAATACGCGCACCCATTAAAGTGTATAGAAAAGTATTTTTTATTAATCGTAATTTCTCCATCCTCAAGAGGACTCGACTCGAAAGAGGAAGGAAATAAAAAATTAAAACTGCACCACCCCAGAAATAATAATTTATTTAGACACTCACTCGCTCATATAGCGACACTCATAAAAAATGTGTAAAAGTCGTCGCATTTCCACATAAAAAATTTCATTTTTTTAATTCCTTTCAAGAGAGATTTTTTATCGTTTTGTAATAAAAGTGGAATGAAAATCAAAAAGGCAGAAAAAGAAGCGCCGCTCAAATCACAAATATTTAAATAGGCAAAAATGAATTGGGATGAGAAGAAAACATAAATCATAAATTTTATGGTCGACGCTTAAAAGGACTCTCTCAAGAGTAAGAAGAAAATGAATTAAAAAAATTAATTTTAATGTGCAGTTTTTGTAACAATAAAAATTTTTTGTTTGGATTGTGGAAAAAAAATTTATGCATGAGAAAAGTCAACAATTCGAGTGTAAGATTTTGGTGAGGAAATATTTGCATTCAATAATGGAATTACACTGAAGGTAAACCGTAAAATCTTTTTGAGTTCAAAAGTCCTCCAAGTGCTTACCGACAAAAAATATTTTCAATAAAATCTTTCTCCTCTTAAAAACGTCTGAAGACTTTTCTCGTGAAAAAATTTACTCTTCATCTTGTAAAGACTTAAAAAGGATTTCTTCAACCATATCTACCGATTTATATTTTCTCCACGCCATGGAGACATAAAAATAATTTTAATACCAAATCAGTAATAAAATCAACTCAATCATGAAATATGAACATCGCATAATAAAATAATTTTTCCATCTTTTCGCCTCCAAGCGAAAAAAATAAGTTTAAGGCATGCGATTAAAGAGTGAGTTACCAGAACAACAAGAAGTCTTCCCATGAGAAGGGTTGAAAATGAGAATTAAATTAGTTTTTTTCTTCTTGAACGTCTCAATCAAGTTAATTTGACTTTAACCCGTTCAACATTATTTTTTAAACAAAAGAAAAAGGGAAAAATTGTTGAGAAATTAAAGTTAAGGGTTGTGAGAATAATTTATTGAATGCTGATGAAAATTGTTTAATCATTGAGGTCAAAGTTTAAATATTTTAACAGTTTTTAAAGTTTTAGATTTACTTATTTTTAACTAAAACAAAATTTATTATTTTTTAAAAAAGACCTCAAGCCTCATAGAAATATATGTAATTATTTTTTTACTCCTCACATTTTATGTCATTCTTAAATTGAAAAACTTTTCACATCAAAAATTAGCAAATAAATGAGAAAATTTGACAATTTTATGTATAATGTTTTTGAGGGAGTTTCATAATGCATGACACTTGATTTTCAACATGTATTTTAACAAAAACCCCAAATTTAAACAACCACAGTCACATAATTACTTCTAAATTAGAAGTTCTAATTTCCATTTCACATATTATCAAGAGAATTCTCAATCTTATTTGAATAAAGTTTAACATGGAATTACTGTTGTTATAGCAATTAATAAATTTCGAAGCAGCATAAATATTAATAATTGCCTCATGTGTGTTTACAATTATATTACATGAGCTTAGTTAAAAATATCACTGAGACATTCTAATTAATTCTTCTTATTCGCAGAATTTCTTTCATGCATACCTGCAAAGTAATTTTCCGAATTAAATTCTGCTACAGACGGTCTTAGAAAAAAAACGGAGTCATGGTCTTTTGAGTTTGTAAAGAATCCATTACTAAAATTTGCTCTTCAGTGTTCACTCTCATCTTCATTAACGTCTAGCAAACGCCTTGAAATATTTTTTCTTTGAAAAAATTTAGCACAAGGTGAAATTTATTGAGGGTTGAAAATTTATGCAAATTCACTGAGATGCCTTCCGCACACCGAAATTTTAGATCTTTGTGTCAAAGAGGATTAAAGGACTTTTTTTAAATACATTTACAAACAATTTTGCAAGGAAAATTTTATGCACTTTCAAATTTTTTTAAAAAAAATATAGTAAGGGAGGAATTGAAATGTTTTAGTAAAAATCTTATACTTCACAAGAGAATTTAATTCCATTCATGTTTCATTCTCAGTCGTTCTTCCTTTCAAATCTCTCTCTCTTTCTTTCTCTCTCTCTCTAAGAATTCCTGAAACACCATGAAAATATCAAAAAAAAATCAAAAGTGTTGGAGAAGAAATAACAATTTCAATCTGGATGTGCCATAAAAATATTAATATTAATAAATATTCCCAACACCCTCAATTTGCTACCGCGTGAATGTGAAAATATAACAACAGCATGTGTGTGGATAAAACTATAAAAATGCAGTTAATACATCAAAATAATATCTCGAAGATTATTGAACGAACATCGGAGGGCTAATAAAAGTGCTAGAAAAATTAATAGAATGATGTTGGAAGTATTTTTATGGCATTATTACTGGCGTTTTAATAGAGATTAAAAATATGTCTTAATCTCGTATCCGCCTCACATGACCATCGCATTCAATTATTTTGATTGATTTTAGCACAAAAATTTTCTTTTGTCCACTTTTTTATTGCGGCACAAGCTGAAATCGTAAAAAGTGACATCGGTTGAGGAAGTTTATGCATGCTGCACACATATCTCACAATTCGTTTCCAATGCATGTCATGGAGCATTAAAAAATAGTAAAATTTTCTCCCATAAAAAATCTTCGCCTATAAAAAATTTCATAAAATTTTCATTCACATGTCATTTCGTATTATCATCTTAAAGTATGCTAAACAGTAAAAAGGCAATTTAATGGCATGTTCTGCTTCCGTGCATATAATTTGCAATAAAAAATCCTTAACGAAGGATATCATCAATTGCATGCATGAATGACTTTAATATGATATCTTATAATTCACAAGCGAAAAGAGTTTAAAATTTTTTAAAAAAATTGAAACGTATTGAAAATTTTTCCAGCGGCCATTTTAAAGATGTCCTCTTATTTTATAAAATTAGTTAGTTAATTTAAGTTAAAAATTATAATATTACATTGAAATGTGTTTTTTGCCAAACGATCAAGTAAGGATCGGAACGTGGTGGTTGACAAGTGCAGTGAGTGGATGTTTGAATGTCCAACACACAACAATGACACATGTGTCGAGAGGTTTCGAGTTCGATTCCTCACTGGTTGCTTGAAAATGAACGAGAGATTGATTTGATTTAACTCCGCAGTGGACAATCATCAATTGCTAGATCGTATCATTAAGGAATTTAATGTTCCGTTCAGCTTCCGTGTAAAAAGATCAACTTAACTTGAGCTTTTACAATCAACAACTTGCAGTTTATGCATTTCATCGAGAGGGACATCTAAGACGTCAACATGAACGTAATGAAGATGATTCCTTCCAAAGAATGCAGCAAATGTATTAACGAACGCTGGCTACGCCTTCGTGAACAACATTGCTGTAAAAACGTCAGCAGTCAACCCACATAAGTTGGAGCATGACGGTGACGGTGCTTGGCATTTAGAATTGGAGATTCGTGGAAGAACGATCCCTTCGATCCCCACTCCTGTATGTCCCACAAATCCGATCCAAGAGCAGGGCCCGCTCTTTTTTGCAATTTTTTAGAATTAATTTTCTTAAAGTTGCCAAAAACAAAATTTGTAAATCAAAAAAAAATATTGAATTTATGTCCATTTATCTAAATTACACTCGATGATAATCCGATGTAAGTAAAAATGATAAATTAAGTCTGGCAGTCTATGGCTTTGAGGCGGTGTAAATAAATAACAGATAAATCCTGAGTTTAACTGAAAATAAATTTTTCAAAATTAGTTTTTAACCCACAACGGAGAATATGAATGCAAATTACATGCTTAATGTCTCTATTTATCCCTATTTAATCCTTAAGAGCGTTGTGAGAGGTCGAATATGAGTAAAAAACGAAAAATTCTTTAATTACATTTCTATGGCTTCATCACCGACGATGTATATACGTAATTAATAATGAATAGAAGAGGGAAAATATGCATAAAATTACAATTTTCTGTCAATAGAATTGTTGTCAAGTACTTTTTACACATATGAACACTCGAAATTGAATGAAAAGTAATTAAATATGTCATAAAAAGACATACGAAATGGCATAAAATTATTTCTAAAGAAAATTCTATCGCGACTCTTTGACTTTTAATTCTTTACCACACAGGATCTAATTAGCATTAACATAATAAAAAGATGAAAATTTCTTATTTGAATGAAAAGCGGCGTTTAAAATTTTTCATATATGAATTTTTACATCCATTCCAGAGAAATTCATTTATTTATCAAGAAAAGAAAAGTTATTAAATTGTTTTAAAAAATAAATAAATGTCTCATCCCCTAAAAAAAATCCCACAAATTCACCACTCGCATAAAAAGATGTGCAATTTAAAAAAGTTATGTCGTAATTAAAAGCAAAATAATTGAATGACTTGCAAAACTCACTGTGTGCATAAAAAATGGGATTCATGGACCACTTATGGAAATGAGATACGACAGTAAAAACCACTTATGAGATCTCTTTTTTATCATCCCCCATGAATATGATGAACAGCGAGGAAAAAGTTTTTATGAGCATCAATGCAGTTGAAAGGAGGATGCAAGGATGCGATTTAAAGAGAAGATGAGAAAGTTCAATAAACGACAGTTTTAAATCAAACCTTAAACTGAAATATCTATTTAAAAAATTAATTTAATGAATTTTTTTAATCCATCAATCTTAAACTTTTATTGACCTTCCAGCTTCATTCTTTACGAGTGCATCCTTGATAGTAAAAACAGCTTAAAGGTGTAAAATTTAATTTTCTTTCATTAGCTTCTCGATGATGAATTTTTCTCATTTTTTTTATCTTCAGCAGCTGAGCACCAGCAAAAAATATCTCAAGAGGGATGAAAATTTATTCTTTGTTGCAGCTGAAAAATATGTGCAATGTCGAGAGGATCCTTGATGAATAAATCTCATCAAAATTCATCAGAAAAACTTATCATCTTCGGATTTTATTTAAATTTTATGAATAAAATGTAGTAAAATTTTTTACTCAAGTTGACACTTAAATTTTTTCAGTTTGTTTACACAAAATCTTTACGAGTGTCACTTCCTCATCTTAAGATGGATCATAAAATTTCTCTTAATTCGATTTTAATTCAAATTTAGAATCGTAAAATTGCTGACGAAGAATTTTAGGTTGATTAAAATTTCCCATAAACCATTTGCGATTAATAAATTTTTTACCCTGCTCATATTTTTTTTACCCTTTAGGTTGGTGATAAAAAAACCATAAAATTTTCTCCATTAGATATTTAGATAATAATGAAAATATCGGCTGAATCACTATTTAATGAAGTTTTCATTTGGTTTACGCAGGAAGCAACTTTTTTATGCATTTTTAATTGCATCTCAAGCGTAAATTTTTAATCAACAAAAAAGTCGGCGGTGGTGGTCGTAAAAAATATGAAACCGATTACCAGGAAATGAAATAAAAACGATTTGCCAGGGTGGGAAAATTTTACGATTTTTTAAGTCACTGTAAATTTTAATTCAACTCTTATTGACGAGTTTGAGCGCTGCCAAAGTTTCATTGACATCAATGAAAATTTTCTCATTTCCTTCGCAAACATTTTCTAAAAAGAGAAGATTAAAATTGAAGTAAAACACGAGAAGAGCATTTGCACAGGAGGTGCCAATGGACTCATTTCCATTTACAAATTTCACAGCTCTTGAATTTGAAAAATGAATCAAAAGAAAAAGTTGAAAGAGATTCATTTTCGTTGTTCAGACAAAACGATGACAATTCCCGAGAGAGACGTGAAAAGTGTGAGTGAACGTCCAAACACGCCAATAATAATCCCGCCAAGATTAATCACCAGTTGTTGTTCCATTAATGCGAAGATGAAAAAAATTTCAAACTCTCAAGTGCTTTATGATGTCGAGAGAACAAAAGCAAACGGTGGTGATGAAAAAAATTAAAGGAAGTGACTGTGAGATTATGTTTCAAGGATTAATTTGAGAAAAATTGTAATTTAAATTTGTATTGACTTTTAATATTATTTAGAATTTTTTTCTACTATGTGCGTTAGATTTTAATTAAGTCACAGACAATTTCTATCCCTTGAGTTCATTGTACTTTTTTAATTTTTTTTGTGTTCTTAAGAACGCCGCTCGAAAAATCTTTTTAAGTATTTGCTTGAAAAAAAATTGCACAAAATTTTCTTGATTCAAAAAAAATTGTCTGAGCTGCTGTTGAATATTTTATGAAGTCACATTTACGTATATTCCATTTTTAATTACTCAATCCATCGACAAGTGCCCTTTGAAAGAGCATGAAAATGGATACATTATCTCCTCATGCCACAATAATTCTGCATTCTCATTAAATATTTGACATCATCTTTATTCAGGCTATTCTTGAAAATTGTGGATTTAATCTGATGGAGACGAAAAAAAAATTTAAATTCGTAAAAAAGTCATTAAAAATTTGTGAGATGATGGATGATGAGTAAATGGTTTATGATACACGAAAAACTACAACAAATATTTGAGAATTTATGGGGAGATAATGATTTTTTCCATCCCTCCTTAAAACTCATTTGAGCCATGAAGGAAAATAAATTGGATCATAAAAATTGTCATTAAAAATTGTGACATTACGTCATTAATAATGAGTAGTAATAATTGCTGAATGGACTCGATTTTTAAACTCAAGTTTTGGTTTAAATTTTAGAAAATAAAATTGTTAAAAAATACGAAATGATTTAATTCTAGATCCAAATCACATCAATTTTTATCAAAAACATTTATCAGCTTTTAATAAACCATTTGAATTTAATTAAATGCCTTCTAATGGTTGACAACAATTATCTACGCATAACGCTTAAAAAAATCAATTAAAAAGTATTTTTCAGTCCATTAACATTCATAAATTACTCGAATTATTTTTTATCCTGCCACTAATTGCTGAAATTAATTCATTGATAATGAAAATGTGATAATTTTTATGTGCATTAGCTGAAGTCACGTTCAGTATCATCACTCATGTTATTTTATTGAATCAAGTGAATTTTTTGATATGACAATCCCATTTATTACGTGAAATTATTGCCCTAATGCATTTATGTGTCTATTAATTATTTTCTTTACTAACGTGTGCTAGAAAAATTATCTCAAATTAAAATCTAGCGTTTTTCACTCTCACTCAATGCTGCTGATTTTTTATGTCCATTGGAAAAAAATTTTATGATCCACTCAATTGGATGAGTTGTCATTAATTTTTTTATGGTTCTAAATTTATTTACATGCTAAAACACATGCACATTCTTATCAGTCAAAGTCACGAAGGACAAAAGTTCTTTTGTTTATAAATTTTTTAACTAAAACTAGGTCACATCGAAATTTATCTGGAAATTTAATTATTCTCGAATCTTGTGGCTTTCATTATTCGAAAAACTGTAAAATTAAAATTAGATTTTAGGGTCATCGGATGAAGAAGAAATTTTATGACTTTGCACAACCTTTTTGACATTTTCTGTTTCTTCGTGAACTATTTATGAGAAATAAAATTGGGAATTTAATTAATTTGTTGCGAAATAGAACTTAAAATTTATTGTTGTCGGCGTAATTAAAGAAGCATTCCAGCAGTGTGATTGTCCTCAAGATGTGAGCGAGCATAAAATATTCCCGAGATAATTCTTAAAGTAAATGCGAGGGGTTAAATGCACGTGCATCTTCAAAAGTGCATCAAACTCGAGCATTTCCATTTCAAGGTTAGTGAAAAGTCAAGAAGTGAGAAATATTAGGACTGCAGTGAGGTTATTTAAAGCAAAATGTACTGCCAGATGGTCACAAAACTAGAAGGGAGCAAAAATTTACTTTTTTGACCTGTCATGACATCTTTTTAGAGCTCGCATTGTTGTTTTTGTATTTTTTTGAATCAATATCGAAAATGCTAACAAGAAATTTTTCACGGACGAACATTAAAACTTTTAAACTATATTGACCGTTTACTATTGATTATCAACTGAGTTTTCTATGATTTTAAATGAACTTCTGCTTGTTAAATTAAAAATTTACCAAAATTTTATTTTTAATTTTATACTATTTATCGTAATGAAATAAATCGCTACCTAGAAATTATTCTTAAATAAATAACAAAAAAGGCCATCATTAAATCAAAATAAATAGTTCAATCTAGAACGAGTTGCATGTGAAAATCACAGTGTAGCGAGTTTTTGTCTTGCGCTTGACCAATGCCGAATTTTTCTTCTTTGCATCTTTCACAACTTTTTGCGATGAGGTTTTGTTAGCAGCAGCAGCAGCACTTTTAGAGACACACGAGGAGTTTAAAAGAAGGGGAGGATCTTCCTGCAACTTTTTTGAATTTTTTCACTCGTCCCTCGAGAGCCCAAAACGAAGCCAAATAAATTATTACACCTTTTGTCTTCAAACTTAATTCATTTTGAATTGATATTTTTCCATGTGTTTTACTCTTTTGAATCAAAAATTTTACTTTGACACTCTCATTAACTTCTCCCTTTTTTCTCTTTCAGTAATTTCGACCTTAACTTTAACAATCTCGCCATTTTTCTTCCCTCTTTAAGTCTTTTTTCTTCCTCAACCATTCAAAGTTCATTGCTTCAAACGCCTTTTGCACCAAGACACTTAACTTCTTTTTCTTTGGTTTTCGAGCCTTTATAAATTTTCAATCCCTTTATTTTTTCCTTCCTTCACTATTCCCCAACCTTTTAACTCTCCAGTTGCTACCTCCAATTCCACTTCAATTTGAGCCACTGAGTTACAACGTCCATTTTGCCAATTTGTTCATCGCTTAATGAGAGAAGATCCATGATGAAAGCTTCCTGTTTGTTGGATTTTGAAATAAAATTCTTTGTGATGTCCATTTGTAAAGTTTTCGTCTTGTTCGATTGAAAATTAAAAATTTAATGAAATTTTCAGTGAAAAGTGAATTTTTATAAGTTTACTGAGATGAAAAAATTAATTAATTAAAAGTTGTACTAAAAAATATTTTGTGATGCTACCAAATTAAATAAATTCAGTTCCAAAAATCAAAACTTTTGCTTTTATTAAAAACATTTCCTGATTTTTGCGTAGGTAATTCAACTGAAAATCAAATGATTGATCACTCCAGCAACAACAACGACCCACGATAGAATTAAATAGCCAGAGATAAGTTAATCATGTTATGTGCACTCAATTCATCTCATTTCAATTGAATACAGAATTTTAGTTTTTGAGGAACAAATTTTGTATTTTTTGGGTGCATAAAAGCGAGTTTTTGATTAATGATCCATATTTGTTATGCTCATAATTAATTCATTTCGGACTATCGAGTGCTATCAATAGAGACATTTCGAGTGTTTCTAATTGGCGTTTTGTTCCCTCTTTCAACCCTCAATTCAATGCAGTTACTGCACAGTAATAACAACATTGATGATAGTCAACTTTAAATCACTTCCGAAAGTAAAATTCACATCATGAAATTTTTATTTAGAGCGTGCCAAAAATTCATGTCCGCAAACCACAAAAGAACTCTTCGCATATTTTTTGACTTTTGATCTTTTCTTGACGTGAAATGAGAAACCTAGAATTAAGTGTGGATGAAAAATGCATGCAGCAGATTAATGACATACAATTAACGAATAATTTGCATTTCTCACAGTGTGCAATTTTTATCGCAAGGGTCTCGTTGAGCACCCGCAGAATTTCCACCGTTAATTTATTATTTAAATATTTTTTGAATTAAAATTGTCAGTTGATGAGTTTTTATGGCATTCTTTGTGGTCATTTGCCAGGTGTTCATTAAATGATTTCCATAAACCAAAATTTATGAATTATTAAAGAAATAATTTGAAGTTCGATTGCATGTCATGAAGGAAAATTACTTAAGCGGTGGTTAAAAAATAATCCAGAAATTATTTCGATTATTAAGTAATTTTATTAAAAATGTGAACCTTAATTAAGCTGATTAGTGACATTTGGCTTCTTGCGGTTAGATTTCATAAAAATGTCTCTTGGATTTAATTTTATTCATTGCTGAAAATTTCTATTTTAAAATTTAAGCGCACAAAATTTGAAATCGAACCACCACGTGGAAGAAATTCCATTTCAACAATTTTGAATAAATTTTATTTTTAAATAGCTGAACAAAATATCAACAAAATAGACAATAGAAATAAATTTGTAAACAAACTGCAGCAATTTCGATCTCCTGCAACGCGAGTGAGAAAAAAATAGAAATGAAAAATTGTAAACAAAATTATGGTGGTTTAAATTCTAAAATTAGCATCACAATGCTAAACATTTTATGTGCGCATGAAAATCACTCAAGAAAGAGCAATAAAAAAGTCAAGAAAATCCACACGTTGAAAAACATGCTGCATGATGGACTTTTCAATTGAGATTAAAAAATTTAAAATTTCCCACTAGGAAAATAAGAAGAAAAATTCTCTCACAGCAGCTTAGAATTGAAAACATAAAAATTACCAGCATAAAGGATTGAAAACGTCAAAAGTTGAGATTACAAAAGGACAAAATTCGATTCGCTTATCACTCAAAAAAGAAACTCAGTGTGATTCGCCTGTTGACGCAATTTAAAATAATCAATCATAGTTGAACATGCAACAGTACATGAAAGACACACTCGCAAGGCATAAAATTTATTTTAAAAATTTAATCTCGCATGAGAGCGAACTGCGATGAAGGGTCAAGAGAATTCACATGAAAATTTTTACTGAAGCGATTGCAAATTAATTTTCAGCTCATTTCCGCTCTCGCCACAAAATGAATTCGCAAACATTTTTGTTGAAAATTAATTAAAATGCCACAAGAATGCGCAAATTTTGATTTTCCAGATAATAAAAAATTTAAATATTTTAAAGTGAAAATAAATCAAACAAAAAATATTTTAAAAAGCTCATTTGAGTTTTAATTTGTTGCAACCACAAATTTACCTTCTCGATATCATTAATTTCTGTCCTGTCTAGAATTGTTCCCTAAACTCATACAAGACATGATTTATTTCCAACATTTGCTGAATTATTACTCAATTTATTTATTTACAGCATAAACACATTTCGGCTATAAGTTGCACATGTGATTCAAAGTACATTAAATAGTTTGTTAATCCCCACATTCGTGTACGTGCTGTCATCAAGGTTTGAATATCTCTGCAGCAGTATTTATTTCACCTCCAACACTCACACCGGAAAATTGAAGTGTCAACACTCAAAATCCAGCACATTTCATTAAGAAAATTGAAGTTCGCCTTAAAATGTGTCAGAAAATTTTGAATATCCTTCGACTTAAAGTGACATGACGTGACAAACACACACACGCGAGAGCTTCCCGAAGGAAATGTTTTGTGATTTTCATGACAGCTTCATTATCTTGTAATTAACTTGTGGCTTCACAATTTATGCATTCGCATGTGAAGTGAGTGAGAGATAAGAAGATTGCGGTGGAATTTTGATGGAATTGACATGTGAGAGGATAAACATAATTTTGGCTAATCAGCTTGATGTGAGATTAAGGAATGAGAATTTAAAGTTATCAACCGAATAAATTGCAGTAAGTCGTAAAAGTCAAGTCATGAATGACTTTCTTGGATATTTTTAATAAATCCTCGAATGAGAGAATTATCAACACATGTCAGAGAAAAATCCTCGTTAAATTTCGTCAAGTCATTCAAATTAAGTGTCGTCCCATGTTCAAGTTGTCCTCATTCAGGACAGTGCAGTGACTTTATAATTTTCCTTCACATGATTATCATTTACAGAATTTGTATTTCGGGATTTTCATGTCAGTTCTCTTAAGGCGTCCAAGTGTAAATTTCCTAATTCCTATTCACATTGTCATTAATCATGTCACACACTGTCCTTATGCTGTGTCTTTGTTTCCCTTTAAAATTATCTTTTCTCCTTTTCATCATCTCAATCTCGCATGAATGCCACAATCTTGATACAAAATTTCTTCTTTTTGACCATCATCCTCGACCCTCTTTAAGTAGTGAAAGAAAATTTAAATTCAATATTTTTATAGTGCGATAATTCATGCATACATAAGTGCGACTACATGTGGATGGAAGTGAGTGCATGTAAAGGCCCATAAATCATTTTAACTCTTTCAGTCTGAATTTATTTTCACTTTGTAAACAACAAAAACTAAATTTACTCGTGGTCTAATGCGCCTTTTTAAATGCAAATTGAATAACAAGTTTAAATTTGTTTTTGATTTACCCACAAAACACTCGCATGCATGCAATATTGTTGTTGTTGTGTCCTTCAAATTGAATTTTCACTTTCCTGGACAATTCTTTGTTGCCTCATGTTAAAAAGAGATTTTGATTGACTCATAAAAAAGTTGAGGATGGAGGAAGTTGGTTTAATAATTTTTTATTTATTGGAAAAGTTGTGAGACGTGCGAAAAAAGGGGTTGAATATATTCAAAATTTGAGGAAGTGAAAATGCATCGAAAATATTTTATTGTCTTCATCCTGCAACCAGCACTCACAAAATTATTATAACGATTATTTGCAAATGAAAATATTTTGGGTTAAACAATATGGAAATGTGATAAATAAGGCAGCGCACAATGCACTCGACATTATAATCGTTTCGAGTGAGGAAACCATAAAAAGATCTCATGAACATATTTTGTAAAATCAAATCAGCGATTGCATTCAAAAATGCGAAATGAGCTCATAAAAATTTATAGTGTGTGACAGCAAGCGACTTTCTGTGTGTGAAAATATCCACGAGAACTGATATTGATGAGATTGACACACGACGCATTTGATTACATCATAAATTGTCATTTTACTCTGAATTGTCTTCTCGGACAGCATTTTTGACTTTTTTGTGTGCATCCCCTCGACGACTTGTGCATCACTCTCACACACATCTCTAAATAAACTAAAACATCATTCGGTGATTATCGTAAAAATCACTCAATTGTGACACGCTTTCTCAATGTTCGACTCTATTTTGATTTTTGATGGTCAAAATATGAATTTTTCCCTCATTTTTATTCCCTTATGCAGATGCATTCGATATTCTAGTTGTAAATGCTCTCAAACACAAATTCATAAAAAAATGTACTCAAATTTATTGTTATCGTTTGTTTGAGCTGAAATTAAATAGATTTTTTTCCACTTAAATAATTTGTAGGTTAAATTTTTTATGTTTTCTGACTATTGTTATTTAATGTGCAGCATGTGATGCAGTTATGGGACATTGATGAACTAAAACATAATTTTTTAAGAATAAAGTAAACTTTATTTAATGGATTTTGACCTCAAAAAAATATAAGAGAATTTTTATGATCACTCTTAATTTAATTTTGTTTAAAATTAATTTTATAAAAAAAATAATCATTTTCTGATTCATACGCATAATCTCATAATTTTATTTGAAAAATTACAATTATGTGTTGTCATTAGTGTCAAATATTTATAGAAAGCTGATTATAAAAACTCCGAGTTTGTGCATAAATTTATCATTTTAAAGTGAGACTCAAAACTGTTCAGTTGAAATTAAGTGAAAAAATGTAAAATTAGAAAAATTTAAGATTAAAGTTTTAATTTCTTTTTCTTTATAGGTTTTGGCTTAAATTAATTTTCCTGTCATCACTTTTTGTGGCTACTTTTTGTCAATCAGCAAACCAAACTGATGGAATAATTGAAATCTTGCCGTGGAAGAGTTTAAACGGTCAAAATCTTTTAACTTTCAAATTGTTCCCAAATGTAACGATTAGCAATTCAAGTTACACATTGAGAGCACCAACGAATATATCGGTCACAGGTTTGTTAGCAGAATATAATGACAATATTCATTTTTTGCCAATAAACACAACATTCCCGGGACTGATTGCTATCGCTTTTAAAAGATGCAAGATCTCAAATATAAGCTCAATCAGCTTCAACAGATTAAATCTCGTAGTTCTAGACTTATCGCGAAATAAAATCAATCAACTAAGTTCAACCACATTTTCGGGACTGCCAGGATTGAAATATTTAAATCTGAACAACAATCCAATCTCGTTCTTACAACCAATGACTTTTACAAATTTAAACAATTTGGAGACATTAATTATTTCATATATCGGCATTGATAAGTTGGAAAAAAATTTACTTCAAACTCTCGAAAAACTTCAAACGCTCCACATCGAAGCAAATCGCATAAGAATATTTAATGGTGACGAGTTTGAGCAAAATTCTCAATTAAGGTCCATTTATATGATGAACAATGGCATCAAAAAATTAAACTCGACTCTCTTCAAGAATAAAAGTCAATTGCAAATAGTTGATCTGAGTGGAAATAATTGTGCGAGTGGAAATTACTCGATACATAATTTTAAAAAGATGAATCAAAAGATTTTAAGAGAATGCTCAGGTAATAGTGCAGCAGGATTTTTTGGATCAGTTTTGATGGTGACTTTGAGCATGGTGATGTCATGTTTGTAAAATACTATTTAATCACTCTAAAAATTTTTGACTCACAATTATGAATATCGTAAAATTCGCAGAAAATTTAAAAATTAAAAATTTGATGAATAAAAATTCAATTATTTCATTTCTATTACAAACAAATTTTGTTTGATTTTTTTTTGACAAATGAAGTGTCATCTAGTCGACGCGTGTCTCACTCCTGTACTTCAAAATATTTTCTCACCCGAAAAAAAAGTCGCAACTTCTCATGTGATGTCAAAATAAAAAATTGACAATTAATTGAAAAAAATTCCGCACCATTTGAGATTTGAGTGCATGAAAAATTTCAGCGCAATGACATAAGAGTGGAAAAAATTAACCCGCTCTCGAGTAAATTTGCTATGCACTGATTTTTGAAGTGTTGTGCGATACACAAAAATATTTTTGTGCTCGATTTTTTCAACCCTTTTTTGTTTTATTTTCTTTATGCATTTCAACTCGTGCATGAGAGTGCAATAATCTCTGGTAGTTTATGTGATTTTCTAAATTCATGAATGGATGCTGCACGATTTGAGTCAATGAACTTTTTCGTTAAATGGAAATAAATTTCAGGAACTTTTCTTATCATTTTTTAAGAAATCACCCTCAAAAATTCCTCCCGTAATTTGATCTTTCTTTCATTCCAATTAACATCGAAAATATTTTCATCAATTAACCTTCTCAATTGTCCAACGACGTTCGCCCTGCGTGATTAACGAAAATCGGAAGGCGACTCTAGTTTTTTAATGCTCTCTCATGTTTCCGATCGCACAACAATTGACAGTTAATCAATCTTCAGATTTGCTAACCAGCAGATTAGATTTCGATGATGAACTCAACACCGTAAAAAACGTGCTGCTGATGGCCATTAAGCAATTGTCAATATATTTTTGCGACCCCTTAAAACTATTTTTTTTGTGACATTAAAAAAAGAGAGAAGTCACACCATCAATTTTTGCATTGTTCCTTGGTTGTTGTTCAATTTTTCTAACGAGAGAGAAACCTTGAAATAAGTTTGACAAGATGTGGGAAATTTAATGTTAAAAAAATTAAAAATAAATCCTCTGGCTGTGAGTCGAACACAGGACATTTCGATTTCGATTTATGCTTGACCAAACCACTACAGTCGAATGCTCTGCCAACTGAGCTACCAGAGGAGAAACTTAAGCTTGTAAGTAACTTAACACTCAGCTTTACTTTAGCTTTGCGCCGCAAGCATAAACTAGTGCAGAAAACGAAACAAGAGCGAATATAAAGTGCAAAGAAGAAGAAGAAAAAGTGAGCGCAGCTAGTTTGAGCTGACTAAGCAGGTTTTAAATTGTTGTTAAAAAAAAAAAAAAAAAAATTAAAAAAAAAATTTTTTAAAAAAAAAAAAAATTAAAAAAAAAATGTAAGATCAATCAAATTAATGGAACTTGGTGACATAATCTCTCATTATTATTTTAAAATCGAGAGAATTATTTTTCAAAAATCAATAAATTCTCTCGCAACATTTTTTCATTCATAAACATTAAAAGCTGAATATTAGACGTATTGAATTTATGAGGTTGTAAACATTTTTTAACTCGTTTTCATACAAAAAGTGCGAAATCATTAAAATTTGATGACTTAAAGATTTATGAAATGACGGTGTCAAATTTTGCTTTATTGTTAGTTTATTAAGTACACTAGAAAAGGGCTACTGTACTTCTCCTTACATGCTTACGGTAATTACACGACTTCTTTTCATGATGATTAAAATTTTTATTTAAGTTACTTTCAATAAAAGATGAAGAAAAACAGGAAAATATCATAAATCAAAAAGTCAGTCGAGAAAGGATTTGCGCGCAATTTCATGGGAATTAAAAAGAGTTTGTTTAAGAACTGTGACTTGATTGACAACTCGAAAGAAGTCATTAAAATTTCTTTTGTTAGGTTTTAATGACTTTTAGGGCTATTTTGTTCGTCTTATCACTAAAAATCTATGAAGTTAAATTTAACAGTCTCGAAATCAAATTTAATTATTTTACAGATGCATTTGAGACATTAAATAGAAAATTTTGTAATTTGCAAACAGCTTGAAGCCATATTTGAGTTTTGGGCAATGTTCAATTGTCTATGGATGCATAAACTGCAATGAGACGATAATTGAATAGAAGCAATTTTCTGTGAAGATAAAGTCAACGTCAGATGTAATTAAAACACCTTTTAGTATGTGTGTGTTCATCTCCTCCAGAAAATTCATTACATTGTCAATTTCCATATCGAGCATGAGCACATAAAGCCTATCAAGTGAAAATTTTCATCTCCTATGACGATAATTAAATGCAATTTTACATCTCCGATATGCAATTTATGGCACTCGTAAATGCATGCATGAAAATGTTTCTAGAATTATTTTTGAATAGATCTCATTGAGCTCTAAAAATTTAATTGTTTTCGTAAATAATTTAATGCAACTTTTTTAACCCATGAATTTGTCAAATTTTTAAAATATTTTCAATAAATGATTTCAGCCCACACCAAAGTCACAAATGTCCACCTCCTTAATTTTCAATTTGTAAATTTTCGCATTAATTCCTCTAAATAAGAATTTATGCTCACCATCATCATCACTGTCATGATTCAATTAATTTCCTCCGCATGATAATCAAAATTTATCGCAATGTCGTTCTCTAATTAGATGCTTGGTCGTCATAAAAGTTCTCATTTTCATTTGATTTCAATGATTTTTCTTTTATCACTCAATGCGTCGTCAATGAATGAAAGACAATAAAGGACAATTCTCAGTAGGAAGCTCAAATTAGTTAACTTTTATGTCCATATCAAATTTTTATTTTCTTCTTCTTTCCTCAATTGCAGTTCGAGAACCCTAAGAGGAAATTTTTAATGTTAAAGTTTTAATTTTTCTACTTCTACTTGGGGTGAGTCTAAGTTATGATTATGGTCGGTATCAACTTCAATACAAAGGGGACAGAAAAGGTGGTTCATGTGACGTTCTTTTGAAGGAAAAATCATTTGCAGCACCAAAGACATAAAAATCTCCTCCTATCTTACAGCCGCAATGAAAAAATTGCGCATGCAATAATTTGGTTGTCATAATGGCCACATTTATGTTACACAGAATTTCATTCAATTATTTCTTCAGTTATCTTCCAATTTTGCATTTCGCTTTGCTGAGATAAAAATTATGAGAGAAATATTCAAGATGAAAAATTTCTCATGAACGCAAATAAAAAGCAATAAATAGCAAAATACAAGCAGATTACAATTGTAATGAATTCTCATAGCGATACAATCAACAGAGTTATGCATTTTCTCTTCACTGAGATTTTGCAATTTTCTTGATTTATTTTTCCACTAAATTATTTTTACTACAAAACTACAATCAGAAATTACATTCTTGAAATTTATCTCAATCGCAATAATTTAAAATAATTTTCCGTTCTCATAATTTGGAAACTATTTTATTAAAATTCAATTTATCAAAAAAATGCTCAATTAAATTTTTCATGCGGCACTTCTTTAATGTTTTAAGTATAACAGAATGATCATCAAACACACATTTAAAATTCCTTAAATGACACTTTCTCAGACATTTGTCACTTCCGCATCTTCCTGTGTGGCATTCTCCAAATGTTCTGCATGTCATTTTCAATTTAATGGCATGTGACTGATTAATGTTTAGACAAAGGCTATTTAGTGAGATCAAAACCAGCATTTAAGTTATTTAATTTCACGCTTTAAGTATTGAGGGTGTAATGAAGTGTGGACACATGAAAATGTTTCAGCTAAAACGTAAATTCTTTTTTTTTCATATATGTGACGACACCAATGTCTGTTTTGTACTCAAATACAGGTTAAATAGTTTTAAAATTAAATATGTGACTCGAAAAAGTAATAAAAATTATTTTATGTAGCTTAAAAAGACACTCTGCCAAACATGTATCATTCAAATATTTTCCCATGTAGTCTAACGGTTAGGATATCTGGCTTTCAGATCTGAGCGTAAGCTACAGCACCCAGGAGACCCGGGTTCGATTCCCGGCGTGGGAGATAATTAACTTTTTTACTTTTTCTTTATCTTTTTTGTATTCACTATTAAAATTATTTTATGCATTAAATAAAATTTATTACACTTTCAAGGTCAACCCATAAAATTTTCACAAACAATTCTCTAAATCACTAATCATGCAATTTATCAAGAGAGATTCTCAATGATCCTTACAATTGAAAAAATCCTTGCAAATAAAAAGTTCTGAATCGTGACTAAAAAACAGTTCTTTCAACTGGTCGATTTGTGATTTATTAGCGAGATAAAAATAAATTTAAGCGCAGCACAAAAAATCTTCTGCAAATAAGACGACCAAAACTATTAATGTGATTTATTTCATTTGCTGAGATTTTATTTTTTATTCATCTATTATTTGTGGTGCCATGCGGTCGATTTTTTATGTCCTCTTAAATATATTTTCAAAGGAGTTTCTTTGATGAAATTAAAACAATTTAATAGGCGTAAATTTTTAATTGAAGCTGAAAACAAAAACAACAGCAGCAGCGAGTCTCAGTTGAGTTGTGTCATTATCCCATCAGGTATCACTTTCCACAATGAGTAAAGAACAATTTTTTGTGTCGCCGACAAAAACAACAAGAGTACAACAGATGGCTTGAATGAGGGTTCAATATTGAATTTTATTTGGGTGACTTTCATATCGATGAATTATTGCTCATTGAGACACTTTTAAAGTGCATCAATTTCGATGCGTTTTCACACATCACTGCGGGATTGAGTTTGCAGTAAACAACATTTGCATGATGGTCATTCAGATAAAATATTTTTAATAATTTTCATTTCCAATAAGTGACAACGACAAGTTGATCGCCATGTGCGGTTTTGTTCAATTTCACCCCATCTCAATTATTATTTTCGACTTTCTTTATTTCTCTCTCACTTCATTTCCATAATTCCTCATTATTCAAAAAGTTGTTTGCACCACAATGGAATTGTGTCGATCGATCGAACACACAAAACAGTTGAAAATTGTCAAATAAGAATTATTTTTAAAATATGCACGAAAACTTTCTAATTAGAATAATTATTGCAACCAAATGTGTGGTTAATAGTGAGGAAATGAAAAAGGATTGCTTGAAGGGTGAAATTGCAAAAAGTGAAATGCAAAAAAAAGAAACAATTTAGCCAAATGGCATCATTTTTCAGTTGTGAGCATTTATGCAAATTTTCTTAATATTTCTGCACATTTATTGGTTGATTAATGAAGGCAAATAAGTCATCAAACCAGACCGTTTATTGTTTTGTAAATTGCGATGAAATTTCTCTGGTTTTTGTCAGAAGTGTTTTTGAGTTTAATGGATTGATCTCTAAATATTCTTTTGTCAATCAAGGGTTGATTAACTTTTTAACATTTTTAAGTATTCACGAACTGGTTTATTTTTTCACAATTTTGCAATTAAATAAATTTCAATCAAAATTCTCCTATAAAAAATAAAACAACAATTTTCATAAATTTTCAATTTTTATCCCTAAAGCGTCATCATTTGCACTCAATTGCATCGCAAAGCGCAAAGTTTAAAATTATTCACATGTGCAAAATTTACAAAAATTGTCATAAAATATTTTTTGCATCAACATTGTGTCAATCATAGTCATTTAAATTTAGCATCCGAATGACAATTATTGCTCATGTAATTTTGATTCATAACAAAAAAGGATATTTGGGTGTCATCAGCACCGATTATGAAAAAAAGGGTGCAACAATGCATTCGTCGAAAGGGGTTGAAAATAAAATTTTCAATTGACTTGACGCATGTTTATGCAAAAAAAATATTGAAATTGATCTGCATGGCGAATTTTGATTGAAAATTTTCAATAAGTTTACAAATTTTATTTACTGTAGCAAAATCAGTGTTCTGACTTTGTCACATGAATTGCAGTAATTCCAATAAATTATCGATAAATTGATGAGTTTAGATGTCAATTTCACACTTTTGCTGCAACCCTTGTAAATTATCTAATTCGTGTTTCGCAAAAATCATCCAACTTTGAATTGAAACAACTAAAGTCATCATCAGACATTCGATTATCATCAATGATGTCCAACAATGTCTCATGCGAACGGAAAAGTAATTTATCAATCTCCGATTTTGCACCATAAAAAATACTTTTGTCTATTGTTATGTTGCTAAAAAATGATGCAGACACACGCGTGCATATGAAGACATGTAATGACATTTGTCAAATGCCCACTCAATTGGAAATAAAATAATTTACTTTTCATATAGAAAACATTTTATTCTTAACAAAAATTGACTTATTTCTTTAAACTAAACAATTCTTTAAATTGAGCAAATAAAAAAATCACTCAAAAATTATATCATGGAAGCTGGGTCGTTCGAATGGAAGTCCATCTGTACCCCAGAGATGAATTTCTTGATCACTCAATACGGTGAGATAATGATTGGTTGAAAATGAAATTTCCGCTATTCGATTGCATGCTGTAGCGATTTCTCTTACAAATTCTAAATTCCAGGTTGAATAAAGTCTAATACAACCATCGTTTAAGGCTATTGCTATAACATTAATTCCGGTTCCTTCCTTCATAAAACTGAAGCACGTGGCGACGACAATTCCTTCAATGAATGTGTGTCCAATATATTTAGCGTTTATATTGTGCAACCGCAATTGAGTTTTTCCAGCGATGGACATGGAAATATTTATAAAATCATCGCCAACATTGTCTACTACTTCAAAGCAGTCATCGTTGACATCGTGACTTTCATTTTTGGGTCGAAATACTGTTAAAATATCACCAAGAGTTGGACTGATATCAACGTGAGTTAAACACGCTCTTAAAGTGTTGCATGACGGCTCAATTGTTCTGATGTATTCAATCTTTTGACTATCCCAAATTACTGTTCTCCCATCTACCGCAATACTCACAACAATTTTAAACTCGGTACAGATTTTTATACTTGATATTTCTGATGCGTGTCGAAGAAGTGTGATTGGATAGTTCCATCGTGATTTCACTGTATTTTTGTCATCTTCGATAATTGAAGATTTTTCAACAACTTTAATGTCGATTATTGATTCTAGTGCTGTTCCCAATGTTTTTAGATTTCTTTCGGATTTTTTCTTGAGCTGTTGATATAAAAATTAATAAAATTTATCAAATATTAACTGATTTAATTACCTGCTGTCTTTCATCAATCCTCACATACACGCTTATATTTCCCGATTGATGTCCAAACCAAACATTCGAGTAATTTACATCGCTGCCACAAGCAGTTATTGGATCGCAAATTGGTGCATTAAAAATTTTTCTAGACTTTTTCGCGGTTAGTGTTTTGGTTCTAACAACACCATCATTTTCCTTCCATAAAATAAGATCATAAGAATTCTTGATTACTCCTTGCATGAGCGATGCTTTGTTCGGAATAACGAAAAACATGTTTTGTCGATGGACGGGAATAAGTTTCGTATTTCTCTGTTTATTGGGAATTGGTATTTTGGCACTTAATTTACGAGGCTTTGGCAGTTGAGGTGATCCAGTAAACGCGCCCCATTTAAGGCCTTTAACTCCATTAAGAACATATTGAAGATCATGCAACTTTTCACTTCCAGCCGATGATTTTTTGTGAGGTGACACGAAGATTTGCTTTGGCATTTGACCATAAGTTTTAACCATTGTCTCATAAGCTGATCTTTCAACAATATCTGTCACATTTGTTACTTGAAATTCGGGATAAGTCTAAAATATAATTTTGTTTATTAAAATTGTGAATTTCAAAAGAAACTAAATAAAACTTACAGCCGGATGAAAAACATTGACCGCCTCAATGGCAGCTTTTCCTTTTTGCCGATATCCAAAAATAAGGTCAATCCATAGATGCAATTGTTTCCTCACGAAATCACTCTCAAGTGCTTGTCGATGGATAAAAATGAATAGTCGAGCTGAGTCATCGCACCAAGGTGGTAGTTTTATATCATTAACTTGTTCGCCCGACTGACGCATGCCGTAATTAAAACCCTCGTTGTTGACGAGAAAATCAGGAAGATAAAAAAATTCCGGAACAAGCTCTTTGACATCAGTGGCAGACTCTTTACTAGTGAGGCGATAAGTCGTGGCGAGACTGTGAAAAGTGCGATCAGGAATGTCAAAGTTGTGATCTAAAATAAATTTATTTATTAGTTAAAAAGTTAATTATTCACTGAAATGTACATACCTTGATATAGCAAAAACATATTTGTGAATGGTGGCATTCTAACGAGAAAGTGCAACACCGTTCCTGAATTCGAATAATGAGAGCTATAGTGGTAAGGCTTAATAATCGATTGATATTCATTCATTTGCTGAACGAGATAATTATAGTTGGTGACGTAGTGCTCTTCAGTCTCTTCATATTGCGTTGAAATGGTCTTCATTAACTTTCGATAAGAATCTTCAACAGTCAAGTCCAGCAAATCACTCGAATAGTCTGTGATAATCCAAGGAAAAACTGGATACTGCATGAGATCATTGTAGCTTCTTCCCGATATTTTATTTAGCTCAATGAGATATTCATAATTTGTCATTTTGTTCTCAATCCAACGCTGTGTAATTGCTTCTTGCCTCTGTTGACTTCCTTCCTTCTTATCGATTTTATCACTCAAAAATTTTGTGACAATATCGCGTTCATATTTAGTTTCAAAAATTAAGAAGAAATTCTTGCTGCTCTTGAGGAAAATTTCGAGTGCAATTTCTTTATGTTGATAACGACGATCCCAAACCTCATCAATATCGTAGATGTTGCAAATAATTGAATTTGTATAGGTGTCATTATTAGCTAAGAAGTTCATTTGATTGTCTGTCACGATAATTTCACCTTCAATCTCCTGCTCAAGTGTTAGGTGCTTGCCGTTGAAAGTGAAAACTATTTGATCGTTTATTGAATATCTTTCGGTTTCTCTCGGATGCAAAAGATAATCAAGAAGTTGTTTTTTGTGCTGATAACTCGCTTTGTGCTTGAATTCATCCATGAAAAATTTCTCATTAATTTTGAGAGCGGTTCTTTTCAGTCTTATACGCATTCTGCCCGGTCCTTCCGTTTCGTCGAGTTCAAAAGTATTCGGATATAGTTCCGAGTTATACCATGGTGCATTTTCATGTGTCATTCTTTGAATAACTTCCTTCCACTCTCGAAAATAATCAATCTCTTGAGTTCTCTTTAGATAATTCATAAGTTGACGTCTCTCTCTATTCTGCATGTCAATCACATCCCTAGTCATTTTCATTGCACCATCAATTGTCACTTGAACGAGAGTTTCATGCTTATAAATTATTTTATCAACCTGTTGATTTTGATCTCGTTGAGCATTCTGACGAAGAATGTCGACTTTCTCTATTGCCGTCATTATCCAGCCAAAATTTTGTTGCTGTTGACTCAGAGACGTGCCGCAATATTTAGATATGACTTTCAATTGCTCTTCACTGAAGGAACTTGAGTTGTTGACGATGAGATGATAAAGAAGTGCTTTTAACATTTTCGGCTCGGTGATTGTAAAATTTGGGTCAACTGTGAGCATTGCAATAATTTTGTGTGTCACAAATTGCTTAATATCCTCATTACAAGTCGGACTTAGAGCCCACAAAAGTAGCGCTGCTCCTTGATGAATTCCAGCAAAATAAAGATCAATCAGGTATTTCACAAAATCCACCTCGTGAGTCTTTAATTCCGAAATTTCTTCCCAGCTGATGACAAAATGGACTGCACGATCGTGAATTAAGTTAAATCGTGTCTTAATTTCAGATGAAGGTAGATTTCCTAACGTTTTTGTCACAACTAAAGTTTGTGGATAACTTTCACCGCTCTTACTTCCTCTCTTACTTTGTTCGACAACACAAAGCGAGAGAATTCGTTGCAACACACCCAAATGAATATCTCTTATTGCATCTATTGAAGATCCTTGTTTTTCAGCGTATGTAAGTCCATAGAGAAGCTCCCAAAGAACATGAATTCCACTGGTTATCATTAGAGATTTCAAGCCAATGTTTTCGAGAATTAATTGAATCGATTTTAAAGCATCATCTTCGTCAACTTTAATGAGCGAACGAATGCATGAGTTGACGAGTCCAAAATCAGCAATGGTAAGGAAGGTTTCAGCTAAAATTGAATTAAGAAATTATTAGCACATTTTTAAAATAATTAATGACTAGTTTACCGCTCGATTCTATTACAAATCTCAAAAAGTTGATAAGTGATGTAAATAAGGTTGAATCGTGGGTTGTCGATGGAATTAATGCCACCAGAATTTTTAATCCCGGTTTGAATTTTATCTCGACTTTTTCCAGCTTTAAAATCTCTTCAAAACTTAAAGCCTTTTCACTCGCCATAATCCAATTAATACAGGTTTCAATTAACTTTTCATTTGCCGGAGAAATTGCAATTTGATTGCCAAGATGCGTCCAATAATTTGATTTTTGATAATAGTTGAGCATCTCTTGAGACTGTCTGCTAACAATTACTTGAATGAGCTCAATAATAGCTGAACGAACATTTCCATCGGGATGGTTAGAAAACATGATGAGGGACTCGATTGACATGGAGTCGGCAATTTCCATTTGAATTTGATTATCAATGATGGATAAAATTGCGTCTTTTAACATCACGAAAAGATTTTCCTGCAACACAGAATTGCCTGCCTCGTATCGATTGAAAATTTCAGAAATTTGCATGGAACTCGCAGACATTAAAGTATCAAATTTGTCAATTAGACCTTGATCAAGCTGGTCATCTTGCTCGATTTCAATTGACTTCTTCTTCAGCACTACCTTTTGCCTAAATGGACTTTTCTTTGGAGAATTTTTCAAGCGTTTCTTTTGAACTTTTGTTGGTGTTTTAAGAGTTTTGTTTGTTTTCATATCAAGGAAAATTTTCGACACTTTCTCACCCTGACTCACACTCAATTCGTCGAGTTTCTGAGTTTTAAATTTGTGCGTCATAGTCGAAGATGTCGCACTATCTGTTGATCCTTTAAATGACCTCAATTTTCCATCGACTTCATTAAAAATTGCATTTATATCGCCACTGCTTATTAATCGTGGAGATTTTGGTGGACTTGCATTATTAATCGATGACCTGTGTGATGAAGTTGGAGATGCGGGCAGCGAAGAAGTGTTTGTTGATCGAATTTTTGTACTGAAGTTGGAATAAAACTTTGATCCAATTGTGCTGTTTCGGTTTGTTTTCAGGGGCTTTTGATTCGAGAGAATAAAATTGAATTTTGATCGATCGTGAGTGATGAAACTTTCACTTGGATGATGGAGGAGCATTAGAAGCTCTTGAATTCTGCTTACGATCCATATTGGTGGATTTTTCGAGAGCATTTTAAGTAAATCAACTAAAATTATGGCAGTTGATGAGGTTAGAGTGATTGAGTTTGAGCTGTTTGTTAGATGAATTTTACAAAACTCAATAAGCTTTTCATAAAAACCATGCTCAATTAGGCACTGACGATTGATGTGTTTGTAAGGATGAGATTCTCGCGTTGCTACCTTTAGACTTTTGAAAAGCAAATCAAGATTGCAGGCATCTGTTTGATCGGTCGTTTGAAAAATTCCAAAATTTGCCAACAGTTTCATTAGTAAACTTGGATTTTGAATATTAAGCTCTGATTTTTCATTAATTTTATATTCATCGGCTGTTGATTTCTTATTGAACATTGTCCCACCGTAAATCACATCAAGAATTGCTTTTAAAATTCCTGGACCTCGATAGCAATTGCCATGCTTAAAAACATGAGCGACGAGATTGAAGAGTTTCTTTTGTTCAAATTCAGCGTAAAGAAAATTGTTACTGTAGGCCATTTTTAAGAAGATGTATAAAGCTGTTGATTGCGTTATTGGGTCATTTGTGAGCTCGACTGTCCTCGCAAATAGAAATAAAAGTGCTGATAATCCACCAGAGAAATAAACTGCACGTGCTATTGATTTTAATGGAAGCGTGGTTGGCGAATATCCGTTTGTAAAAATTTCCAATGGCTTCCCAAAATCACCCTTCAAGTAGCCAGTAGCGTAACTTGATTTGCCGACGGCATAGGTGAGCAAAATATTTGATTTGAGCATTTTCATAAGATCTTGTGATGCCATTTTTAGCGATATTCTATTCACTAACTTTGTGAGATCTAAAGATCCTCTTAGCGGCATAATTTGCATGATTTCACAGTCACTAAAGTTACTGCAGTTTGGCCCAAGTGCGTAGAGATAGGCAATTAAGTAGGCATCGAGGGGTGTCTTAAATAGCGTAACATTACTCATTTGATAGGTCGTGTCATTGGCATTTTGCTGCGAAATTGTTGAACCAATAAAAAGCATTTGAAGTTCCCCATTGATGTCGGATTTACTTCCTTTGTCGCCTTTCATTCCATCGATCGGTATTTCAATGTTTTCATGCTCCGTGGCATTGAGAGTGAGTAAAATCGATATTTGCGATTCACTGCTGCGTAACGAAAGGCACACGTGAGTCCATTGATGGCATTTTAATTTCGACTTTTTAGACTTTACAATGACTCGCGACGTTTCCATTTGTTTTGAGTTTTCATCGTCCTTTGATTTCTTTTTATTTCTGAGAGATCCTCGAGTACGAATATTCGAAGGCATTTCACGGTCTCTTAAAATGGCAGACGCTATACCGAAAATATTTGTTTTGTTAATATTCTCTTTGTCAGAGCTGTGATGATCAGACGCTGACGATGATTGTTGACTATCGGGACTTTTTCCCTTCACTTTACTTTTACTGTGATGTGATGTTGGTTTAATGACTATAAATTCGAACGTACCGTCGGGATTGACGAAAACTGCCAAGAGTAATTTTTCCGATCCGATCGATAAAAGATGAATTGTCGAGGTACCTTCACAGGTTTGAAGCTCAACCCATGTTGAAATTGTAAAGCCAGCGTTTGAATTCCAAACATTAATTTCAAAGAAATTCAATGGAATTATTTGTGATGCTTCCACGAATGGCGATCGAGATTTATTATGATTCTTTAAATTTTGAATCATTCCGTGAACGTATGTGTCACATGTTGATGTCATAATTGTTTCAGAACAATAAATTGGATACTTAACCGCACAAAATGGTCGTGGATTTTTTTCCTTATTGCAGAGAATTTCCATTCGAGAGATTATTATTTCAACAGGTGCATTTTCATTCGCAAGAATTGAGAAGAAATTTTTAAGTGATTCTGTTGTGTTGATATCATCAACCAGCTCGAGAATTGCTTGTTGAAATGCTGTGTAAAATTAATAAATATTAAAAAATTGATCAAAAAATATTTTTTTACCTCTCAAGTTTATCGAATTTTTTGTTAAAATTGGCTTAAATCCTTTGAGTAAAAATTCGGCTCCACCAAGATAGTTTTTCATGCAACTAAGTCTTTGTGCGAGCATTTTAAAAGACTCAACATCTTCTTCGACAAATTTCTCCGATAACTCCATGAGAATCTCTACGACCAACCGACAAATGTGTTCATTTGTATTTTTGACATCAAGGAGAGCAGAGGTCACGGATGCCGTCTTGAAAGATTGCGAACAAATTGTCTCATCTCGTAATGAAAAGTACTCTTCGTCTGCCTGATTTGAATGAAATTTTAAAACAATAATAACATGATAAGCTTGCAAAATAAGAAATAAGCAATTAGAAAAGTATTTAAAATCGTACATCATAGTTCTCATCACCCGTATAGTAACATTCCGTTTTTCTATCGCCACTCCTACTGCTGCTATAATCACTCTCGGAGCTGAATGTGACTCCACCTTCACACGTTGCATTTAGCTCACTAAATATCGACTCAGTTGTGCTCTCGATGTGATTTTCCGAGTTCAGAAACATCATTCTGTTGACCCCTCTCGTTTTCATTTCCGCAACGCCAAGCAATAATTGTAACGCATCAATAACGGATCTTTTACTTTCACAGTCACTTTCAATCCAGCCATGCGAGTGCAGCAGTAAAAATTTAAGTTCATCCAGAGCTGTTGACATTTTTGTGTCTACATCAATGTAGTCAGAAAAGAAGAAAAAATAATTAATTAAGAAGCGATAAGTGAGTGCGTCTACTTTCAAGCACAACACAAAAGTGAATGAGTTATTCATGAAAATGTTTTAAAAGTGTAATTTGATAGGAAAGCAATATAACAGGGTGGTGCATGCTCAGAAAACGATAAATTAATAAAAAATTATTGGTAATGAAAAAGAAACACTTTTGAGGATTCGCCGTCGCATACCAATAAAGTTTTTAAAAATAATTTTTGCACTATACTCACTCATGCTGTGTGATGATGAGAGACGAAAGCTGATATCGAAACAATTTCTGGCGATTGCCGAGAGATATTTTAGTCCAAATTTTTCGGTTATCTCTTTTATGGTGTTTAGTCGATGAATATTTTTTAACTCTTCGTCTGTTCTCATAAATCGATTTAGGACTCTCGATATTGCCTCTTTAATATGTTTCGTCTCGAAGAATGCACCAAAGCTATTAATCCAATGCTGTTGATGGCGATAAGAAGACTCTCGCGACTGATGGGCAAAGTCGTTTGAGAGAGATTCAGGCAGAAAATTATCTCGGTGCACAGCTAAATTAATGAATTTGTTGTTATCTCTTCGCAGTCGGTAGAGCATGATGCAGTCAGTGGTTTCTTCTTCATATTCCTTTTGCAGCTTATCGCTAAACTTCTGACAAATTTCAAATAATTTGTACGAGCGCATTATTACTTGTTCATAATTGAGGTCATAGCCTTTGCAGATAATTGAAACGTGAATATTTTTGAGTGAATTTTCATTGAGTTGTTTTGACAAATCCATTTTCTTATCTCTGCGATTATCTCGAGTATTTTTAATTACTTTTGTGAGGCTCGTCTCTTTCTGCAAGAGCATTGCATTCAATGCATGATAAGCGATGGTGAAGAGAATATTTTTATGGAAGTTATTGTGGATGTTTGCAATGAATTCGGCTTGAAAGAGAGGAAATTTCAAAATTAATTCACTTAAGATGTTCCAGTGAACCATGTTCAGCAGCAATACATCGAGATTCGATAAATTCTCTTTGACCACAACCGTTTGCTGATCTAATACTTCAAAGTCTGATGCATCGCCCGTGCTATTTGCGGTCAATTTTGAAGAACTTATGCCACTATCGTGACGACTGAGCGGTAAATTTCGAGGTAAATCAATTTGATCGTAGATTGAGATTATTTCGTGAATTAAGTAGAGGATGTTTGAGAAGAAAATTGACTTGATTTGATTTAGCGACGTTTGATCGTCTAAAAGTTTTAATCCGCTGCTGAGAATCACGCATGAGCTCATCGACATGGCGGGAACGAGTGAGCAATCTCTCAAGTGATTAATTCTTTCGAGAGTTAAAAACTTCTTCAGAAAATCTCTATCGTTGCAGTTTTCGGTGATAATTCTAAGACAAATTGTCGCTTTTAATCTCGATTCATGATAAGCGTCCGTATCGCTCAAATATTTTTCTTTCTCTTCCTCAAATATCATCACAATCACCTCGAAAATAAATTCATCTCGGAACTCTTTGGTCATGAGTTTTTGAACTGTGCACATGTGATTTAAGAATGCATATAATTCATATCCTTCTCTTCTCGCCATCTCACTTCTCATTAATCGAAAGTAATCGCACGCAAATTCAATAGAATTTAATTTATCATTGCAGTAGATGCAAATTTTTGACTTCTCGAACATCACTCGAAGAATTCGGGCTTCGATGAAATGTAAGTAATGCGCAGCCAACAAAGTCGAGTGCATAAAAATCTCTATTGTTTTGATGTCTCCATTGCAGCAACAAATTTTCTTGATGTTTAAATGACTTAGAATCGCTTTGAGATGTTTGAATGATCTGTTTTAAAAATATTATTAATTAAAATTGTCTAAATATTATGTGAAAAGTAAACTCACTTCACAAAAGGAAAACTATCGATGAGAAGACGATCGAAAATGCACGTATCCATTTGTGAGTGGTGATGTCGTTGATTTTTAATATCCACAATTTTTGTCCTCTTTTTTCTTTTATTCCGCTGAGGCGTTTCTAACTTTCTAAGCAAATTAATAATCTCCATAATACGCTTTTGAATGATAAATAAGAAATCACTATCGCTCAAAATTTCCATTTGCTTGAGCACCAAGTGGCTACAAAGTTTCAGCAACTCTAAATTTTCGACTTTTTGCGATGATTTACGTATACATAAATTGCCCATTGTCGTTATAATGCACATAATCAGTCCACACGTTATCTCCTTTTCGCTCAAACTTAATTCGAGAAGATTGAAAATTTTCTTCACATGCGATTTAACATTGTTAAAAGCACGTTTCACTAAACTATTAAAGCACCGACATACGAGTTGAGTAATTTTGATTTTTATCACAGTCTGATCGAGTTCATTGAAAATATTTCGGTCACTTAGGTGTTTGAGTGTATCGACACTAAAGTTGAGGAGGCAGATTGTTGACGAGTTTTTATCGACAGAACTTTCTCCTTCGACCTCGATGAGTTTGAGGAAAATTTCAATTATTTTGATCGATAGTTCGGCCGACGAAATATGAAATGAGTCGTTGTAAGCCTTGAAGTCATCGCTTAAAAAGGTTTCTATATCGTCGCTGTCCAACTCACTCGTGCTACTATTGAATGAAGTTTGATGATCGCGTTTCGCGGGTGATGGCGACGATTGTTTAAGTAGGCCAAACTCTTTACTAAAGATTCTCTTGACGTCATCTAGTGAAAGTGTCGTAAGCCATGACCTTCCTTCGTCAGCGCACTCCCAGAAGTCATTAGGAAACACTTTAGTCAGCACGTTTACGAGCTCACGCTCGTTTGTCACATTCTAAATAAAGCCGGAGTGAAAAATATTGAATTATTTGAATACATAGTAACAAGCCGCATCTCATAAACAACATGCCGATAAGAATTTGACAGCTGTTCGAACGGACTTGTATACTCACAAACAAATGTAGGTCGCTGATTAGCAGAATAATTTTCCCACCCATGCCCGTGGTTAAAATATTCCGAAGGCTCAGTACGCTGGTTCGATTGGAGGTGAGGTCGCTTATGGTTGTGAATAAAAGCTCGAGGAGATGATAAGAAATTTGCGTCGCAAGCGTATGGAACCTACAAATGAATAGATATTTTAAAATTACTCACTCGCCTTGATAGTGAATGAATGTACAAATTTCTCTGTGCTATTCAACTTTAAGGTCAAAGAGAGAGAGCAGCGCCGCCACAACATACAGAAAAAGGTTGTCAAAAAAGTTATCAGCTTACTTTTCATTGTGTTCGAGTTGAGCAATTATCTCTTCCGGTTGATGCTTGTAAAACTCATAGATGAATAGATCGAGCCATTGAATCTGGAAATTATCGAACACAAAAATTTATCAATTCTTTGTCTCTAAATTTCTTTTTGTTTACAAATATTTACTTTTTTAGACGCAAAATATTTTTCGAGAAAAAACTCGATATTTGACCCAGTGATCATTGTGAACTTCAAGTTTCACTTAATGCACATCACTTGTTTAATCCTTTACCGCTAATTAATTTAATTTATTTCGAGCTAAAATTGAGAAAAAAATTAAATTCACTTTTTCCTCTGATCGTTGTTTACTTTTGAAATTTTTACTTTCGCTTCACCTTATTTTCGGGGTTAAACTTTTCTTTCGCGTCAATTGCAATTGAAGCAAAAAGGTAAACACAAAATTAAAATTGAATTTCGCAATTTTATTTATTTAACTTAAAATAAATTCTAAAATGAACACGGAAATTCAAGTAAAACGTGTCAAGCTCGAAGACAATAATTTGGATGCTCTAATCAAGTCAAAATGGACCGAGTCATCAATAGACTTTGAGATTTTGGTTCGAGAAAAAAATTGTAAGTGTTTTGAGATAAAAAAAAGAGAGGCGGGACATTTAATTTATTTGTTTTAGTACTTTTAACCGCCAGTTACGATAAGGAAGAGCTGGAGAAGAAAAAGTTGACTAAAGTTAGCTTTGACATATTGTTTAAAGCGCTCTCAGCTGCCGACATGGATGAAAACTATCGATATAAAGTTGACAATCACTTCTTACTTTATAAAGTTGAACCACTGGATGATGATGATGTGTATGAGATAATTTTTATGAGGCTACCTAACTTAAAGAAAACACAGCTAACCGAAGAGACTACCAAGATTTTGACTAAACAATTGGAAGATTTAGCAATTCTATGTGATAAATTTGACAGTCAAAAGAGTTTACTAAAAATGTGCGAGGTAGACATTGAAAAATTAAATGATCAGTATTTTGTATTAGCCAAAGAGAAGGAAAATTATGAGAAAAAAGTTGTTGCAAAATGTCTCGAGCTGCTGAACGAGAAGAAAAAGGTCATTCGTGATGGCATGGGTGAAAAATGTATAGCTGACGATTCGAGCTTTGACATTCACGAGTTCATTTTAAATGATGGCCTGCGAGCAATTAGTCCAAAGAAAGAGCACGAAGAATTTCCTAAAGTTGACAGTCCTGTTGCCAGCACTTCTCGTTTCGCCGTAAAATCAATCACCCCTAAAAGCTCGACACCTTCACAAAAACCTAAGCGAACACCATCGAAGAGGCTCTTTACGCAAATTAATCAACCGAGTGACAGCGATGACTCTTTCGATATCCTGCCATTCAGTGAAGAAAAATCGAAGAAGAGAAAGTCGCCAGATAATCCCGACACCAGTTCAATATTCAAAGACTTTAAAGTGAACACACCAAAAAAGCCGAAACGAGAAGAGAAGGAGAGTTCAGTTGAGGCAAAGAAAGACAATAGCGAACCATTTAATCCACGACACGTGTCAAGCCCGTCTGAAATTGAGAGTCGTAGCTCGAGAGAAAATGCAAATAGAAATGAGAAGATATATTCGAATCCCCTCGATGTGTTTCTGAGTGAAGATATGATTTACTCGCAAGCCCTTGGCGATGATTTAAATAGTAGCGACAGCTACAAAACCCAAATGAATTTGAGATCAAAGAAGAAGAAAAATCCATACTCATTGGAAACGTCAAATATTCTTGACATGTGATAAATTAAAATTGCAATAAAATAATTTATTTGAATTTTTGCGAAATTAATTTTTTTTGCCGTTATTTTTAAATTAAACCGCGTGAGTTTCGCTTCAATTTTATCGTTTTTTGCATCAACACATTTGAAAAGTTCCTAACGACTTGAAAAATATAATTTTAATTAATTCACGCAGAAAAAGCATCTAATTTTTAACAAAAAATGTCGAAGAAGGTGCAGAAGAACGCTCGTAATGTTAAAGAATCAGATTCCGAGGACGGTAGGCTTAAAAACTTGAATAATTTTGAAAAAATTGAAAACTCGCTGATATTTTAAAAAAATTTCAGAAGAAGAGAGCTTCATTGAGTCTTCTTTTGACGAATCAAACAATACAAATGCCACACTCGAGTCTTCCAGACCAAATGATGACCTTGAAATAGCTGAGACAGATGAAGAGCTCGAAAAATCTAGTTTCGTCGAAGAAAATTCAAATGTTGAACAAACTGATGAATCTCATGAGGCTGGATCTGCTGAAAAGAATGACCAGAGTGCACAATCAAATGATGTTTCACAAATGGAAGAATCCAGCAATAATCTCGATGAATCAGAAAGATCCAGAAACGAATCGTCGCGTGTTGCAAACGAGAGTAATGCTTCGGGTGTTGAGTCTGAAGGATACAGCAATGCGGCGAATAATGACAGTGATGATTCCGACGATGAAGTTGTAGTGCAACATCGTCGATCACACGTTTATAAGAATAGAATTGTGGACTCGAGTGACGATGACGATGAAGAGGAGGAAAAAGTTGTCGAAAGACGTAAAACTCTCTACATTGAACATCCAGAAGGCGACGATGATGCAATTGAAGATCAAGTATTTTCCAGGGCAACTCGTCGCAGTATCTTTGGAGCTCCAGCTATCAAGCAAGAAGCCGTTAGTCTCGACAAAATAGAGTCCGATGCGAGCGATTCTGACAGCGACATCATTATTAGTGACAGCGAAGATGAAAAAGAAAACTTTAATCGACGCCACACAAGCCAATTGTCATCGACTTTGCGCTCTCCTTTGAGAGAAGAAAATAGCATGTCAAGTCCCGAGCAATCGTCAGGAAGAATCAATGTGAAGAAGGAACCGCTTAATGTGAGTGAACCAAAATTAGTTCGTGTCCCACGATTCGTCTATGAAGAAGAAATTCGCGCAAGAGACTCGCTAGAGAATAAGATTAAGTTAGCTGAAAGCAATAAAAGCCTTCACGCTAAGCTTCCCGATAAAGGTGCTAAGCTTTTGGCTCGAGTCGCGGATATGAAAGTAACGCTTGAGGAAAAAAATGCAGAAATTAAAAAGATGGTCATTGATGAGCAAGAAAGCATCACCAACAAAATTAAACGAAGCATTAACGAAGAGTCCTCTATCATGAGTGAAGATGATCCCTCTTACAAGGAAGTATCAAGCGATGCTGCTGCAAGTCGACCTACAAACTACCTCGTTGCCGAAGACGTTCAGCCAAAGCACTTTGGTAAAACTGGCATGAAAAATTTCCTCAATCAAAAGGCGATGACAGTTGAGGCACTGCAAGATATCCATCAATCATTAGACGAGCGTCCAGGTGATGATGTCGTTGCAGAGCCACCAAAACATTTAAAAGTTGAGCTAATGAAGCATCAGTTGCACGCAATCGCATTTATGATGTGGAGAGAGTCACAAAAGCCGCGAGGTGGACTTCTTGCCGATGACATGGTAACATTTTTAATTTAAATATAATTTTTTTCGACGATAATCAATGATATTTTAAAGGGTCTTGGAAAAACTTTAACAGCCATAGCTCTCGTGATGAAAAAGCTGCAAATCTATGAGGAACAAGATGAGGAGGATGAAGATAGTGAAGACGAGGGTCGTAATGAATGGATTGCACAAGGACGTAAGGATTTGCGAGATGGTGGCACTCTCATTGTATGCCCTGCATCGCTAATGAACCAGTGGGAACATGAGATTAAGAATAAAGTTCGACGAGGTGCTCTCAACGTTTGTGTCTTTCACGGTGCAAAGAGACCAGCTCGTTCTCGAGAATTGGCAAAATATGACGTGGTTATTACTACCTACCAAATTGTCGTCAGCGAACACAAGAATGAGGGTTGTCTTTTCGATTTGAGGTGGGACCGAATAATACTCGATGAAGGACATGTAATTCGCAATCATCGCTCGAAACAAAATGAAGCTGTATGTGGACTTGAAGGCAAGCATCGTTGGGTTCTCACGGGTACACCAGTTCACAATAAGGAATTCGACATGTATGCTGCTATTAAATTCCTTCGTTGTCGTCCGTTCGATGATGTCAATTATTGGCGCATGTGGATCGAGGGAAAGAAAGGAACTCACTCGCCGAGACTTCAAACACTTTTAAAATCGATTCTCTTGCGACGCACAAAACAACAGCTCATGGAAAGTGGCGATGTTAAAACGTTGCCGAATAAAATTTTCGAAGAGGTTAAAGTTCAGCTGAATCCGGAAGAGAGAAAAGTCTACATGAGAATTACTGCCTACTCGAAGGCCGTTTTTGCGCGATTCCTCATGCAACAGCAAGACAAGTACAACAACTTTACATACGATCAAACACAAGTCCATCGACTTCACTCAAAATTGGCAAAAGCATACAACGTTGATCGTGAAGTTCAAGCTTCCGAAATTCTCGTTTTACTTCTTCGTATGCGACAAGTCTGTTGTCATGCGGGATTGATTAAGCATGCACTCGAGCAGTTTGGCGCAGAAAATGAACAAGTGGAAGGAATTAATGACTCAAATCATGAATCTGATGGTGCTCTTCTTCGTCAATTGCAAGATCTTAAAATTACCAATGATACAGGGATAGATGGACAGGTGGCAGCTGTTGATGAAGCCGTTTACGATATGAATATACCGGGTTCAAAACTGGAAAAACTCATCGAAAGTTTGAAAGAGAAAATAGAGGAAGGTGACGATAAAATAATCATTGTTAGTCAATGGGTCTCTTTTCTCGACATCATCCGAGGAATGCTTGAGGTCGAAGGCATCCAATATTGCGAACTTACCGGTCGAATCCCAGTTAAGAAGCGAAATGACATTGTGGTCGAGTTCAATCGAAAAGAATCAAATCTTCGAGTTATGCTGCTATCGATCACCGCCGGTGGGGTGGGTTTGAACTTGGTTGGTGCTAATCAGCTCTTCATTTTGGATCCTCATTGGTAAGTATTAAATAATAAAATCATTTTTTAAAATAATTACTTAAAATTAAAATTATTTAAAGGAATCCACAAATTGAACAGCAAGCACAAGATCGAATCTATCGCTTTGGCCAGGAGAAAAATGTAAAAATTATCAAGTGAGTTTTAAATTTTATTTTTTAATTCAATAATCTGTAGATTTAAATCCACACAGATTCATTTCTGAGAACACTATTGAAGAAGACATTGTTAAAATTCAGAAGACAAAGCTTGAATTGGCAACGAATACTCTCACGGGCGCAAAGAGCAATGCAACAAAACTCACTCTCGATGACCTGAAAACTCTTTTCGGTATGGGTCCACAACAAATTTAAATTCAACGGCAATTAATTTTTTTTCTTAAATACTGTATAAAATCGAATCTTTTAATTATAAAATTTCAATAAAACAGAAAAATTATATTTGATAGCACCAAAACTTCACTTTCTATTTTTAAACACCCCTTTTTTGATATCTTCAATATCAGTTATTATTTAAGAATAAGATTGTTATCGCTCTCCTTATCATACACATCGAATCAATCAATCAATGAACTATAAAAAAATCAATTATCAAAACCATGTTACAATTTTAAAAGTGAAGTGCCAAAAAAATATTAAAAAGTGAGCGAGAAAAAATTCAACTACCATTGGTTAATTTTTATCTATAGCGTTTTAATTGGTCAATTAAAGTAAAAATGAGCGCAAAGACTGAAATACCGCCATTGGGTGAAGCATAAAGAAGAAAATAATGAACTTTCATTAACCTTTTGTATCAACTTTGATTCTTTTCTTAATTTGAAATTTTAGAATTTATGTTCAACTTATAGGAATACTCTAGAGGTTAATGGCAGAAAACAGAACAAGAACAGACTTAAAAATTTGTACCCTTACCTTCATAAATTTCAGAAAGAAATTAGCTTCAAAAATGGATTAGAAAGATTCTTATCAAAAATTCGTTATCAGATTTTATCAATAGGTATAAAAGTAGCATGTACATCAATGATAAGACAGTCTTTTTCGTGTCTTCATTGCGGTAGGTTGAGAAAAAATAATAAAAGAACCAAAAAAAGTGAATGAAATAAAATCAGCATTTAACCTCGTGATCACTTAATCCCGCAATAAAACAATGGAATCAAAACCAGGAAAATCCTATGATTTTCCACATGCGAATGGAGATAATGCAAATAGTAAAAGTGATGTGTCAGAATCAGCCCCATCGGCTTTTGGAAGTGATGATAACATTATTTATTCTGATGCACGGCCAAATTGGGGATCACCGGTTGAATTTATTTTGTCGTGCATGAACTTTGCTCTCGGATTAGGAAATGTGTGGCGTTACCCATATTTGGCATATAGGTAAGGCTTGAAATTGGAAAAAGAGATTTTTGAGGTGATTTTAATGAGGTCTTGCACATTTATCATTTTAGAAATGGTGGAGGTGCATTCCTCATCCCTTATTTTCTAGCTGTCTGCATTATTGGTCTTCCCATATTCTTTGGAGAGTTAGTTGTCGGTCAATATTCAGGCTTGGGACCGATTAAGGTAATTTTAATTATACACAATAAATCAAACATTTATTATTATTTTTTCAGGCGTACGCAAACCTTGCGCCACTTTTCAAAGGTAAGAAGAGAAAATTTTACGTATCTTATCGCATTCATGAACTTTTAATCCACCGTCAGGCTTGGGTTATTGCACATTACTCGTTATCAGCTTCATCATGATTTACTACTTCGTTATCGTTGCATGGGTATTTTATTACTTCTATATTTCATTCTTTCCAAACCTGAGATGGGGAAGATGTGATCAGGATTTTAACACTGACTATTGCTATGATCTTTATCATGATTTAAATGTCTGTCAAGTCGATAATGACGGAAGCGTAACTGATAGCCACTGGTTTAATCGAACGTGTCAGGAAATTCAAACAATTTGTGGAGATCGTGGATATTTGGCGGTTAATGGCTCGCATTGTACAAATTTAACAAACGGAATTAATTTGCCTCTTCAACAAGTAATTCCGAGAGTTCTTTCCGCAGAAGAATTTTTCTAGTAAGTTAAAATAGTTGTTCTAAAAATTTAAATATTTTATTCAATTACAATATTAGTGAAGGCGTTTTGGGCATTGGAGATTCCAAATGGGACAATTGGGGTTATCCTCGATATCAAATAGTCATTGCTCTCTTTGTCGCATGGACATTATGTGCACTTTCCATCAGTAGAGGTGTCAAGTCAGTTGGAAAAATCGTCTATTTTACGGCAACCTTCCCGTTCGTTATTCTTACGGCATTACTGATCAGAGGTCTTACGCTTCCCGGTTCAATCGATGGAATCATGTTTTATATCACACCTGACTGGGAAAGATTGTTAAATTATCGTGTTTGGGGTGATGCTAGCAGTCAAGTTTTCTACAGTTTTTCTCTCGCATGTGGATCTTTAGTGGCGTTAGCTTCTTACAATAGGGTGAGTTTTGAACAATTTTGTAATAATTAATATTTTTGTAAACTTTCAACAGTTCAAAAACAATTGCCATTTTGATGCGACTTTTGTTTCTTTTGTGAACTATCTGACTGCACTTTACGCCGGATTCACGGTTTTTTCGATTCTTGGATTCTTGGCGCATGCAATGGGTGCTGAAGTGGAGGACGTAGCGACAAGTGGACCTGGACTTTCATTCGTCGCTTTCCCTAGTGCCGTACTTCTGATGCCAGGTCCTCAAGTGTGGGCTTTGCTCTTCTTCTTCATGGTAAATGCATTAAAAATTTGAAGAGCTTTAATTTAAAATTTTATTTACTCAGATGATAATTTTGGGTCTCGGTTCGACTTTTGCTGGCGTTCACATGGTCATAACATCAATTTTAGACAATTGGCCGGGTTTAAGAAAGCATGAGTGGAGAGTTGTTGCTGGTGTTTGTTTAAGTGGATTTTCTCTCGGACTTCCAATGACATGTCATGGTGGAATTTATCTTTTCACTCTCATGGAATGGCATACAGGTAAATAGTTATAATTTGGCATAGAAATTTGTTTTATCAATTTCTCTTTTTCACAGCATCATGGGCCATCCTGCTTCTGGGCGCTTTTCAAGTCATTATTTTATCATGGGTTTATGGCTTCGAAAATACATTCGTACTCATCAAAGAAATGGGCATGACAATTCCCAATTTTATCAAAAATCTTTATTGGCGTCCAATGTGGATGGCTATCACACCCTTCTATACTGTTGCAATTCACATTTTTATCCTTGCTGCAATCGGTCCAACTCAATTTAGAGGTTACGTTTTTCCATGGTGGGCTGATGTTCTCGGCTGGCTTCTAGGTGCTTCAACACTTGCACCTTTCGTTATATTTGCTATCATAGAAGTCGTTAAAACTGACAACTTCAGGAGTCTATTCAAGCCAACACCTGCTTGGGGTCCACAAGAAAGCGCAGATGGAAGAAGAATAGACAGAGCAAGAATGGTTCAATAAGTTTTTATATGTCTTTTTTGTTAAGCAGTATCAGGAAAAAATAAATAAATAACATTGTGTCAAATTTATCAATATCAAAAATGTTTTGACATGACTTATTAGTGGCGTTTAAATTTCAATGTCTATAATCAAATCCAACCAAAAACATTTGATAAAATTGATAAAGCGAAGAATTTCAGTCAATTTTGAGTGCATATAAAAATTATTGAGACTTGAAGTCTGGCCGCACTTTTTATCAAAAAATACGTCAAAGAAATTTTGCAAGTTGAGAATTAAAATTCGATTCCATGATAAAGGAATATGAAAATAAAGATAAAAATTATTTGAAACAATAAAATTATAAAGCGTTCTTCAAATTGGAGTCTCAAATAAAAAGATTATTAATAATTTAGACTCATATTTTGGGCAAAATGTTCTCTTAAATTATTTTTAAGTTTTCAGACTTTCAAGATTCTGCAAAATTATTAAAGATTTATTTTTAAAACCGTTAAATTTTCGAGAAATTTATAAATTTTTATTAAGCAATCTCAAAATGGATCTGTTATTTAATTAATTTTTATATAAAACAATTCCACTCTTGATGTGACAGTTGAATTTTAAATTTATATGAACTGCTGAACTCACTCATATTTTAACAAATTATAATTTCCAAAACCAAAATTAAATTTAATTTAAGACCTTTAAACATTAAAATTCTGAACTAGTTTATTGAATTAATTAATCCAAGCTTAATTAACAAGTAAATTTTTGAAAAAGTAATTTTTAGGAATTTTAATAGTCACACATGACAATTAGGGTGGAGACTCATATCTTCGGAGTTTTGAGCAAAATTTTACACAAGAATGAAGATTTTGCCACTTTTTCATGAAGGAATCTTCAATGTAAGATTTTTAGAAAATTAGTGTTGTGAAAATTTGAGACCTAAAAAAATTTTAGTTGTTTTTTTAGCTGTAGTATCCTCTACTTTCGGACAAAATTCGGAGTTGGGACATAACTTCGGAGTAAATTTAATTTAATTTTTTAAAATTAATTTTCAGTATCCTGTCCTAAAATAAAATATTGCTACTAAGGATGGCAAATAATTTAAGAAAAAGAAAAATGGAATTGGAACTGCAACGTCCAGCATGTGGCTTAAGAATGAAAATCTTCATTAAATAGCTCATGATCTTGTTAAAATCGGAAATATATCAGCGATCAATTATTAAAGATATTTTTAGTGAACCACGAAGTAGTGTAACACTTATATTCGTGATACGCCGTCTGTCCGTCCGTCCGTCTATGGCTTCGAGACTCGGCCTCTGGACCAGAGAGACTTCGAGTTTTCGCCAGAAGGTAGCTCTGAGGCTATTTCAGCCATTTTAGAATTTTGGGAGTGACCATGGGCGGCCACAGATAGCCTTAATGTTCATTTTCCATACAAATTTTCTCTAATATGGCTTCATGGGTATCGTTGAAATCGGAATTTGATCAGCAATCGAGTGACATTGATGTTGGTGCTTGTACTGGATGTTGGTTTCTCAACTGGATGTTGGTGCCTCCACTGGATTTTGGATCCTCCACTGGATGTTGGTTCCTCCACTGGATTTTGGTTGCTCCACTGGATTTTTTCTCACTGGTGTGGTTGCTCCACTGGTGTTGGTCCTCCGTGGATGTGGTCTCGCTGGATGTGGCTCAGCTGATGTTGGTTCTCTCATGGATTTGGTTCTCTATGGATGATTTCGCTGGATGTTGGTCCTCTCATGGATGTTGGTTCTCAGCTGGTGTTGGTTCTCTCATGGATGTTGGTTCCTCAGCTGGTGTGGTTCTCCGCTGATGTTGTCTAGCTGGATGTGGTCCTCAGCGGTGTTGTTCTAGCTGGCTCTCCAAAAATCCCCAACTCCCAAAAGATTTCAAACTGCAGCTCCAAGATTTTTCTTAAAAAAATTCTCTAGAAAATCCCCCAAGAAATCGTCCCCATAATTACATTTCCAATACTGATCAGTTACTAGTGGGTTACACGGCAATACCCACGTGTGGGTTTTGAAACATTTTTTAAGTTATGTCCATCATGGACATACAGTCATGTCCACTGTGTCAATTTTTATAATTTTTTTTTGCTTCATATACATCGTTGGATCGCTCGGGATCGGATTAGAAATTGAGCGGCATGAATTATCAGCTTTGTTTGTCGTGGAGAAACGGTCATGTCCATAGTGTCTATTTTTTACAACTATGGCTACATGTCCATTGTGGAACTCAGAATTTAAAAGCTTTCAAAGATTGGCTGATTAGTCGCAGAAAATAATTTAATGGCACTTCCATCATGGACATAAGCACTTCCGACATTGGACATAGGCACTTCCAATTTTCTTTAAACATTCTCTTTTAACCTTCTTGCATTTTTTTCAGTATCGGTACCTTCTTTCATATCTTAGTAATATTCAGCAGTATCCAATTTTATTTTTTTCTCCCGATTTTAACTCCTTGCTTCCGTGCTGCATGCTTTGTCGTTCATTAAATATTATTTTATTGCTGCACAAGCTTATTTTCATTACTCAGTATCAAAGCTAAAAATTAGTTACAGCGAAAAAAATTCAAAGATTACTTTGGTAAAATTCACTCCGAAGTTATGACCCCTTCACAAAACTGCTCTTTTAGCCACTTTTGAGCCATGATTAAATTTTTTTCGACGCTTATATTTGAAGCTAACATACACAGCAACTCAAAAATATTTTTTTCAAATTTTTTTTATTGATTTTTGTTGATGAAATTCAATGAAGTGTGTTACGATTTTAGCAAATCTATGTTGTATGGGATAATTTTCTTTTGAGCTTTTGAGGCATACCGGATGCCTAAAATGATCTCAACACCCCCATTGAAAGATCAAGATTTATATAAGGTTTAAATTTTATACAGGTTGTTGGATCATTTTATCACTACGAACATTGATTTTTATCAAATAAGATTTACTCCGAAGTTTTGGGTACTCAGAAGTTATGAGTCTCCACCCTAATTGTTTACAAAAAGAAATTTTTTTGTTAAGAACGAAATAAGGAAATTAAAATAATTCAAAGTGATTTTCGATGAAGTTTAAAGCTTTGCTTTTAATTTAAATTCAATATGAAAAGTTTTTTGAAACATGTGCTGCTAATTTTAAGCATAATTCCAATATTTAAAGCCTTAAACTTAAATGAAATTTTAATAATTGGTAATTTAATTAGGCCAAAGTCAATTAGTGTTATCTAATATTCTAATTACTAAAAACGCAATATTTTTTCTCTTAAATTTTAGTTTCATACGATGCGTTCAGAAATGAGTATTTTAATAGAAATGTCACAAATTTTACAAACGCCCTGAGACTCAACTCGACTAGAGCTCCATATATGCGAAATGTCTTTCCAACAAAGACTTTTCCCAATCATCACTCTATCGCCACCGGATTCTATCCTGATCATCATGGTGTGACCGGAAATCAATTTTATGATTTTGTGCTTCAAAAATCTTTCAACTATTCCTATGAAATGTTTCATTTTCGATCGGAAATTAAACCCATATGGATTTTGAATGAAGAGGCTGGAGGCCATAGTGGATGCATGATGTGGCCAGGCTCAGATTATTTTTATGACGGCGTGTCGTGTACTCATTCACAGCATTATAATCAGAGTGAAAATTTCAACGAACGCGTTGATCAAGTGATGAAGTGGATTCTACATAAGAAATATCCCACAAACTTGGTGATGTTTTATATTGAAGAGCCAGATCTGCTTGCTCACGCTTACGGTCCTGAGTCACAGAAAATCACCGATATTGTTGAGAGACTTGATAAAGCCACTGAATATCTTTATGATCAAATTCGCGAAAACGATCTCGAAAAACGCGTCAACGTGATTCAAGTTAGTGATCATGGAATGGACAGTCTGCAGCTGAAAAATGTAATTGATCTTCGAAAAATTATCACTAAAAAAGTGACATATTATGGAACCACACCAGTTCTTCAAATTGTGCCTGAAGTTGCTTCCGAGCGAGAAATGATTTATCAAAAACTATTGAACGCCTCATTGACAACGAAAAAATTTAAAGTTTATCTCAATGAAAAATTACCGACACGCTGGCACTTTAGAAATGACTTTAGAGTTGGTCCCATTACGGTAGTTGCTGATTTAGGTTATGGATTTCATGACATGTATGAGTCTGCCAAATTTTACGAACAAGCTTACAACATTCCAGTTAGTGATGAGAATAAATATGGTGTTCATGGCTATGATAATCAGTATGAGTCAATGCATCCGATTTTCTTCGCTTATGGAAATATGATAAAAAGTAACAATGAGGTTGAGCCATTCGATACCGTTGATCTTATGTACTTGTTCTGTGAAATCATTGGATTGACGCCACCCCAATATTTGATGGGAAATCGAGAACATATTTTGGGAATTTTGAAGCACAGCACGACACGAATGCCGAGATGGATTGTATTGAGTGAGTAAATAATAAAATAAACTTTATCTGCACATCTGCACAATTTTTTTAATTCTAAGCTAATTAACACCTAAAATTATCACAACGCAACGTTAAAAATTAATTAAATAATTAACTCTTCACACAGCTGGTTCATTTTTACTCTCAATAATTTTTGGTCCTTCAACCTCTCAATAATTGGTTGAAATGAAATGTGAATATTTTGATGAGCGAGTCTCAAAAAATATATTTTTTGGAATGTTGGAGTGGATGAGCAGTCGCGATTATTTACTATAAACAAAATTTTATTATCTCATTCAAAAAGTTAACAAAATTGGTATATTTGTTTAATCAAAAATTGTATTTTATTCTATTTTGAAAATTATCACAACTTTAAAAATTAATTAAATAATTAACTCTTTACACAGCTGGTTCATTTTTCCTCTCAATAATTTTTGTTTCCACTGTCATGATAACTTTGCACATCTATCGACGAAATCGTTCAAACGTCCCAACCTATCTCTACAATGAAGATGACACAACAATACTTGACGACACAAAATTGCAAGGATCTGTTAACTCTCTAGCATCATCACAACCCACCACTTTGGCCTCATCTTCTCTATTTAATGTTGTTTAATTTATTTTTATTGACACCTTTGTTATTCAGTTTTTTACACGACTAATTAAGAATGTGATAAAGTTTTTGAGAAAATGTAGAAAGGGCTTTAAAAGTTTTACAAATAAAATATTTTAAAGAAAATTTCTATCTGTCTTCAGTTGATCCTTTTTTTACTACAAATATTTATTCATTGAACACCTCAAAAATATTTTTATCCCACTTTACTCGGATTAATTTGTGACGTTATTAGAAAATTAAGCACTCATCCAATCATCATGCATTAAATCCTGTAATATGATTATTTACTGACATTTTATTTGAGTAAATATTTTATTTATGTAAAAGCCCTTAAATCACTTTTTTCTTCTTATAAAAATAAGCAAACGAAAAAGTTCATCATTTCAGAGATAAACAAAAAAACTCCTGAATAAAAACAAATAAATAAAAAGCAAAATGTGAAAAAGTTTATTACTTTTTTAGTCGACGATGAAAAATTCAAATGTAATGCTTTGATATATTTTTGATTGCCAAGTGGAATCAATTTTTAACCCACATGAAACAAGAGGTTAAGCCTATCGGATTCGAGAAGTTCTTTATGACTTCTACGTGTACATCCCTTAATCTTGAGATTATGATGAGAGAATTTGAAGTGAAATTTAGCTTTGTATACACGCTAAAAAAAGAATAACCGTAGATACGAACGTGTTCTCACTCGGGGAGGAATAAAATGTGTGGTTTGAATTCTAAATATTTTCTTGCGGATTGTTTCGGGTGTGAATTTGTTATGCATCAACGCAATCTCCATCCAAATTACAGCAAAAAATTCATCATCATTCAGCTTCACGAAATGCACTCGTATAATTATTTCCGCTCCATAAAATTTTCATTCCTTGTTTCGTTAATTCATCATCCACATTAACTTGTATATATTTATATTTTGTTTATGAATGAGCTAAGAGGATTGCAGGAATTTAATGAATATGAAAAAAGTTTTTTTACATTTCCGCAACTGTTTATATCGATTTTTTATTTTCACATTTGAAGAGTTGGAAAATAGCAAAATTAAATGGAGGTTTTGGAAATATTAATATGATGAATTTTTTGGTTAAAATTATTTGAATGACTGGACTTAAAATAATCGCATAATGAGGGAATTCCCGAATGACTTCAAACATATTTTTGTGAATAAACAAAATAAATTATTTTATCTTCAAAACCTGTTCGAAAAAATCTTCAAATCCTTATAATAACTCTTCTCATGCACAATTTAATCTTATTCGTTTTTCTAATATTTTTACCTTTAAGAAATAATTCAAGATCTGTGGTGTTATTACCTCAGCGGTTGCCACGTGTTTCATAAGTAAAAATCGCTTTTTCGTGATGTACTTCTAGGAGATATTTTCACTAAATTTAATTTGTCTCGTCAAAGCGATGAAAATAACACCCACCAAGTAAAATTAACATTTCAATGAATTTTGTTGATAATTTGAAATAAAGTTGCAGAGCTTTCGCTTGTTCGTGTCAATAAGACTGTAAAATTGGTTGAAATGACTTGTGAATATTTTGATGAGCGAGTCTCAAAAAATATTTTTTTTGGAATGTAGGAGTGGATGAGCAGTCGCGACTATTTACTATAACAAAATTTTATTATCTCATTCAAAAAGTTAACAAAATTGGTTTATTTGTTTAATCAAAAATTGTACTTTATTCTATTTTGCTGATTTTATGATAAATATTAATTTATTTAAACATAGCTAAAAAACTTTCTAATTTATGCTTGATATAAATTCTGATTTAAAAAATTATCTAATCGTAAGCACATTGTCCTTAGTATGAAAATGTGCATCGTAAATAAAATTAACATAAATTTGTGCAATAATGAGAAAAAATGATTTGCAAGTTGACCTCAATTTTTTTTATGATACGCGTGAATTGAACTATAAAGTTAAAAAGTCACTGAGCACTGTGTTGATACTGCAGTCATGTCCATTACGGTAATTGCATCTCAAATTCACTCATCTATTAATCATCATTATGTTATAAGCCTGCCAGGCGATACTCAAATAAACAGCCGAAAACTGACCTCCATCGTAAAAATATTTATTGAGCGGAATATGAAGATAAATAAACACACGCAGCACGTGCTCGAAGCGGAGTGTAAGATTAGTATTTTTTTGCAAAGTAGCCTCGCAGTGCCGAACGAGAGAGAATCGTTGTCGTTTGAATATACCTCATACAAATTGTGAACTCACTGCGAAGCTTTTCGGGAGAGTAGCGCTCGAAGAAAATGAAAATGTTGCAAGCACTTTTTCTCCCGTACGACATTAACTTGTTTCAGTTTCCTTCTAACGTTCGCTCAAGAAACACGAGAAGCTCCGAGAGTTGAAGCTTAAGTTAATAATTAAAAGCGGTCATAAAAAATTATTAATGATCAGAATTCGTGTCTAAGTTGCAATTAATGAAAATGAAAAAATTGTGAGAATATTAAGACGTTCTCATTCATCATCCTCGACGTGCATCCAATTACATTTCGTTTAATTAAGATTCAAAAAAAAGAAATGATGAAAGAAAATTAAAAGTGTTTGATGAGTGGAATTTAATTAATTAAGGAAACGCTTTTGGCATAGCCTGAAAGATTTTTATGGAGTAAAAAAAGAAAAAAAATCATCATGAGCGACAACGAGGACGAAGTCAATGAAAAAACGCTTTTGAGGTATCATTTTAAACTTTTTTTTATTACATCAGTTTAAGACACAAGTGCTTCCATAGTTTTAGTCATTATCAAGTGCTTCCATAAAATAAACTATCTACACAATATGATGATGAGGATGAGATGAAGTTTAATAACTGAGTTATAGTAGAGTTGATTAAATTAATTTGTAAATTGTGTTTATGTAAGAACAAAAATTAGCATAGAGTGCAAAAATCTCGAGAGAGCAAACAGAAAAGCTAATGAATTATTTTTATGGGAGATGTTTAAGCAATTGATCTCTTCAGTAGATTACAAAAGTTAATGAATTTGACCCCTCACTATCGAATTTCGATTGAAATGGGAAACGCTTTTAAAATTAAATGATTTCTATTTGTCCCTTTGTAAAAATATCAAACTACATGACTCAGTGTCTATTTTAATAAAATAAATCTAATGAAAAAAGATTAATTTTTAATTTTTGTCATGGGAATTTACGACTTTTTATGCTGATTAATTTTTATTCGCACTTAAGAAAATTGCGCTTAAAAATCTTTCCAAAAAGAAACTCCTCGAACTTTTTTTTTACAATTTATTACGAGTTCAAGAACTTTTTTAAATAATGATATTTTCGTATTCGAATGTGAAAAAAGTACTGAGAATAACTGGTTATCAAAGAGAATGATGATTCTTATCACGACTGTCAATATTCCCGTAACTAATTACTCAAATTCATTAAAAACTTAAATCATTAAGCGTGTTGCTCATTTTGACTAGTATTTTACTCAATTAAGCTTCAAATTGTGATTTTTTCATAAATAATTATCAATGAGTAAAAAAATAAAATTAAAAAAATCGACACGGTTTTCAAACATTTATTTTTAAAGTTTTATGAAATGTCGAATTATTGTCAAAAGCTCGTGAAAAAAATTGTGAGAAAATTTTTTGCCTCTGGAGTCACGCGTCATGAACAGATCGAGATAATTTTGTAATTATTTTATGCTGAGGCTTCATAAAATTAAAAAAAAATCTTTAAAGTTTAGAGGGGAAAAAAGTTTTTTGGGGTTGTGAAATTTTTACTGAATAAATTTGTCCTGAAAACGTAATTGATTTTTTAAAGTAAAATTCCTTACAAAATTTCAACAGAGGCATAGCACGACTTAAGTACGGAATAATAATGTCAACATGACATTTTTACATAATCATTTTTTCATTCCCTTTCCGTTTAAAACCAGGCAAATCTTAAACAATTTTTTCCCCCGCAACAAAATCGACAAAACACATGTTATCAACTCAACAGACACATGCCAATTATCTCTTGAACATTTTTCTCCTCCTTCGAGATTCAAATTTCTATAAACATGTATACATTCGATAGCAGCAGACAAAAAGCTAGCACCAACCTTTATACGATCTGTCAAAGTCAATTATTGTCATTATCTTATCAGATTTCTCTGCAATTTATGCCCTTTATCGAGCCAATGGTTGCCATAGTCTGTAAAAATATTTTTACAATAAAATTTTCAAACTGACACAACATAATTTTCGAAACCAACATTTTTCCACTCAGCTTTCACTCATTCACGAGCGTCTTTTCAGAACAAGAAGAAAAACTTTTCAAACCGTGCGAAATTAATTTTGAGTGTTTGTAAAAATCAACATCAAAAAGATTATTCAATGTAGATGTGGAAAGATTTTTCTTGATATGCGCTTGGTTTTTTTATGATAACATGTTTGAATTGAAGAATTGGAATAAGCTGTCTAACTAGATGAGTAGTTGGGGTTGATGTAAAAAACTTTTTACCATCTCATGAGCTGAGTATTATCATTGAAATTTCACGCAAACGAACGAGTTTGAAATATTTTTGCATGCAGAGCTTATAAGCATCATTTGGGTATTTAAATCGAATAAATTGTGTGCGAATTTTAATTAACCGAATTTCGTTATAAATTAGAGATTCCTCAAATTGCCAACAATTTTTGTAAATTTTATAAATCAAAGTTAAATAAAATCCAAAGCTTTAAAATAAATTCATACATCATTGCCTCAAATAAATTTGGCACATTGACTTAATATTCAAAACCATAATAGCAGGATGTGTAAAAAAAATCGAATATATTCAATTACAATTCAACCGAAAGCACATTATTGATTAATTTTCGCTAATAATTTTCAACAACCCCTCACGGAAAATTTTCTATGAGTGATATTGAATAATTTTCAATTCACTTCACATCGTTTTACTTTTTTCACTCTTCTTGGTGATGTTGGATAATTATGTTGGCGCGGAAAACTTTTTAATTTTTTATCATTTCCATTCCTGACACGAAGGGAAAATAAATTTGCGATGCGTGTGAAATTAACGCAATCTCTTAGAAGTAATTTTTATCTAAAAAAAATACAGAAATTTACTAAATGTTTTCTAGGTTTTACTTCAATTCATATTCAGTACCTTAAATAAAAGTCCTTAAAGTTATTTCCGCAATGCGACATTTTTCAATTATCTTCCAAATTGAAAATTTTTAAAAGAACCCAAAAACTTTCTCCTAAAAAAGCAAAGATTATCATCTCAAATAAAAACTTTTAGTTTAAAATTTCACAGCGTGCAAAAGTAAATTTAATTTTAGGTCCCAAAAAGATGGTTGAATGCCGATAATCCTGTAAAGGACATGACCATGGGAAAAAAACTTCAATTAGCAATCGAATTGTTTTCAGATAGTAATCGATCAGCTCTTCACAGCATTAAAGGGCATTTGAGGATATCACTCAATGTCCATCAGTTGCAGATACAGCTAACAATGTTTTCTCTCGCATGAACACCTACATATTTCAATCAGAAACTGAGTTCAATAAGGGAGAATTGAGTTGTTTCATTGTTAAATTGTATTTTTTGCAAGAGAATTTTTTTTATAATCTTTAAAGATTATTTTCAGTTCTAAAAATAATTTTCTTGCTTATTTTAATGTCGGTTCAAATATTAAATATTCTTCATAAATCTGAATTTTAAATTACATTTTCACAGTCAATTAAATAATTTTTTCTAAATTCTGTTGCTAGATGCATACAAAAGCACAACTGGTAAACAAGCAATAAAACCGAGTGAATATTGAATGAGTTCCGAGAATTTATTCATATTGAATGCCGCTATCTTGATTATCGGCCAACATCATTACAGTCTACAACATCACTCCATTCTTTTAATACTCAATTTCGATCAATAGAAAATTAAGGCAAAAAACAATATTTACGAAATTCAATTATCGAGAGATTTTATCACTATAAGACGCACTTGCCGAATGTCTTCAAATAATCCTATCGAGTTTTCGAATTCGGAATCGATTTAATGCTGACAAACATACTCATCCGATTCCAATTTGATTATTCTGCGAAGTTATTCACAAAATTTTCCATTTGAATGTGCACATTTGAGAAATATTTTCAAACCATATCAAAGTCTCTGCCTCACACCTATTTCCACTCTCTCTTTCTCGAAAAGCTTATCGTTACACACATTTTGCTATTTACATTTAGAAGGGCTTTGAGGTATGAAGACGATGAAGATGATGACGGCTTCAAAGTTTACGCACAAGATGAAATAAAAAAATTCCACTTTGACGTGAAGGAATGAAAAATTGCAATAAATCTTTTAAATTAAACTCTTCGGTGACTTTCGTATAAATAAAGCATGTAAAGTGAATAAATTATTCAAATAGGTTTTTATGAAGCGTGTGTGTGAGAATTTTTTGAGGGTAAATTGTCAACCTAATCAGGTTTTAGATTGAATTGAAATTTAACCACTTTAACTACGAATATTTAACAATTTATAAAAAAATTGACTTACAATAAATTCCATCATTTTATTTCATCTGAAAACGCATACATAAAAGCACCCATATCTCACATGAAATAAAAATGAACTTAGAGTCAGTTTGTCAAACAATTCTGACATAAATGTGAACATATAATTTCATTGCGATTGCATGATTCTCATCTTTGTTATCGCTTTTATTCCTCTTGCCACTCTCAACATCGTTAAACGTGTTCAATTTTGTTTTCGAGAGCCATCTCAGTGAAAAAAAAATCGAGAGTTAAGTATAGATTTTTTTTGTGTGCAAGCAGATGGCAAAAAATGCCTCCAGCCACAAAAGCAATCTCAGTCTTTGTGAATTTACCATCAAACAACTTCTGTGCATTAATATCAGTTGCAAATATCTGCTTATCAGTCTTAAGACAATCAATGAAGATTATTTGAGATAATGATGATGATTTTCAAGAGAGCCTCAATTATTAAGATTCATCGATAAGCAGACAAACTTTTTACATTTTCGTCTTTATGACTTCATGTCCCGCAGTTATAACCATCATCAAAAACCACCGCACATTTCAAACAAAAATCAACTTGCTGAATTTCGATTCTAAGATTCACTCATTCGAGTGATAAAATCATAAGATTTGCGGTCGCCACGAGCATCCTTCATTTGCATACACTCATCGTGATTTGAATTGATTTTTTATTTCTTCTTTTTAATGCGAAAAGGAAGTGGTCGGTCTAATTTTTATGGCGTTGATGTGACAGTTTAGAGTGAGAAGGCAAAGTTTATAATAGAAGATGAAAAGAGAAAAAATGTTTCAAAACCCACACGTGGGTGTTGCCGCGTAACCCACTTGTAACAGATCAGTGTTTGAAAATCAAGTGCATAAAAAATGAGTTTAAGTCAATCCGGACACTTTGGCTGTCCGTGGCAGTCCTGTTCGACCATTCCTCAAAAATCGTCTATGTCATTAGATTCCTGGTCCAATTACGAGTTCAACGATACCCATGAAGTCATAGTTCTGAAAAATGGACATTTTGGCTGTCAGTGGCACTACTGGCCGGCCTTGATTAGCATTTATCAAAAATCATCTATGTCAATAGATTCCTGGTCCAATCACGAGTTCAACGATACCCATGAAGCCATAGTTCTGAAAAATGGACATTATGGCTGTCCGTGGCACTACTGGCCGTCCATGATGGACATTCATCAAAAATCATCAATGCCATTCGATTCCTGGTCCAATTACGAGTTCAACGAGATACATGAAGCCATAGTTCTGAAAAATGGACATTTTGGCTGTCCGTGGCACTGCTGGCCGGCCATGATGGACATTCCTCAAAAATCATCTATATTAATCGATTCCTGGTCCAATCACGAGTTCAACGATACCCATGAAGCCATAGTTCTGAAAAATGGACATTTTGGCTGTCTGTGGCACGACCATAGGTCACGACTCGAAAAATCATGTATGTCAATCGATTCCTGGTCAAGTTACGAATCAATGCCAATCGATTTCTGGTCCAATCACGAGTTCAACGATACCCATGAAGCCATATAAGAGAAAATTTGTATGAAAAATGGACGTTATGGCCGTCCATGGCACGACCATAGGTCACGACTCAAAAAATAGTCAGTGCCTGCACATATAGACCCTAAGAGCTACCATCTGGCGAAAACTAGAAGTCTCTAGCTGGTCCAGGGACCGAGATTTCGCTTGTGCAGACGGACGGACGGAATCACGAGCATATAAGCGTTACACCACTTTGTGGGTTACGCTAAAAAATGCTTTCAACTGACAAACTCAGAGCTTTCTGTGAGAAACTTCAAAGGTTATTTCGCCGATACCGCTGACATGTGCGTTTCTTGCAGTAAATTAAATTTTAAAATTTAAATTTATTTATTCGGCCAATACGGAAAAAAACTGACTTTTTCTCAAACCTCGTTTTGCTCATTATTTTTTAATATTTTAAGATTTGGTTATTAAATATATGCTTTTCCCGAGCTTTACTTTAGGATTTCACTTGCTTTAAAGGCAGTTAAAGTGCTTAAAATATTTTTATGTGTATGCACGTGTTTGATAATTTTTTCAAAGACTACTTTATAAAGTGGTAAAAAATATAATGATGATCAGAAAAGGTGTTCCTAACTTTTCATTTGGGCAATGATTTTATAAGTTTTGTATCCAGTTCCATTCAATAGCCTCATTGCAATGATTCTAATGACTTACACTAATTTCAATGTGGTATACTTAAAGAGAAATATGGGATTTTAAATTTTGCACCTACTGGCACTTCCTGCGTATCGATACTCAAAATTTTTAACTGAAAGTGATACAGAACACAGAACTGCTTCTTTTAAATCCCAAATAAAATTTCTAAAATTATTAAATGAGGGTAAATTTTGAAATTTAGTTTTTCTTTTGATGATATTAGGCACTTCCTGCGGGTGAAAAAAAATTTCTAATTCTTCCAAAAGTTGCTAATGTTCTTCATCTAAAACATGCAAAAAAATTCAGATTTTTATCTTGAAAGAATCAAAAGTTATTGCAAAATCAAAAATACCCCGCTGGAATCCGCGGAAAAAAGTCAGAAATTTTAAGACTTACTTTTTCATGTTTGAGAGCAGATTACTCCATAACTATGAATGCTAAATAGTTCATGTGATATATCAAAAGACGCGGAATAAAAAGTTCTATTAAGAAAAAGTGCAACCTGATTTTCGTTAATGTAAAAAACAGGAATAAAAGCCAAAAAATAGGCAAAAAGTAAGTCTTAAAAATTTTCCGTATTGGCCGATATTTATATTTTTTTACCCTAAAAATTATAGCAAACCCAAATATGCGATAAAATATTTTGTTACCGCTTTTTGAGCTCATTTTCATCCCATTAACGCTCTTCCTCAAATAGCATCTATTAAAATTATATTCTCGTAACATTGAAGGCCCTTCATGATAATCATAAAAAAATATCGATTTAAATTAATCGCACATGCTTCCAACAATTTATTTTTAACCGCAACAGTAAGTAAAAACTGGTCAATTTTTCATCTCGTAAATTCGTTTTTGGTGAATTCATCTGAAGACTTTGTACTTAAATAACTTGACGAGACTACAAGTCAAGGACGCCACTTGACAGATTTTTTTTCGTGTACAAGAATCTCGTAATTAAATCTGGTTATGAAGAATTCACGGTGTTGCTATGTTGACGAGAATTATTAAGCTTTTTTTTGCTTAAAATGCTTTTGCACGGCAATGGGACATCATAAAAATAAATTTCAACTTAAACATCATGACGATGATGAAAAAACATGCTTCTTTGCTGTTTAAATATAAACAGAGCACAGGCCTTGTGTATGGAGCATGTTTATGATATGTTCACCACACTTTTTTGCATAAGCTCCCTAAAAACATGAAAAGTGACAAATTTATATCGCATGAAAAATTCCATTCGGTGGAATACAGAGAACTTTACATGAAAATAAACAAGAGAGTTTTGCTCTATCATAATCTCGACATGACATGATGAAAATTTTCACACTCGCACCCGCACTCAGAACGGACAACGACATGCATCGACACTCTTGACGACATTTTATAGCTTTTTCAATAATGTGCCACATTTATTATGATCATAAATTAAGATGCATCCTTTTGTGAATGACTTTAATGAATGCCATTATCATCGGGGTTTGTGTGAAAATTGGGTGATGTTAGAAAATTTTAAGTTATGATTTATTTTAATTAAGTTTTTTCTTAAATTTAAAAGTTCCATTAAATTAATGAAAGTATCAAAACTTTTAAATTCATCCATTTTTAGCACCATTTAAGATCTTTATAATTTATGATTCACCCCATTTAATTATAACCCCTAAAGTATGCTTATTAATGCGCAATTATTTATTAAATATTATCACGAGAACCGAATGTCTCTGATTATTTTATATTCTCTCCATTCCATGAGTTGATTGCGCAATTTTAATCTTAACAACATTTTTTTTTAACGGAGAACGTTTACACGACGACCTTGAGTTGATTCAAAATTCTTTAAATAAAAGATGAATAAAGCAAATTTATGAGCTCGATGAAGATTATTTCTGTACACAAAAAAAAATAATCGTAAACATTAAAATTCGGTGAGAAAAATTTCTGACGGGGTCACTGTAATGTGATTCACTCATAGAAAAGTTAAAAACTCTTCAACGTACGATTAAACTTCTTGAAAGCTCTTGACATCTCGTGAGGTGAGTCAAAAGTTTTTGAAAATCCAATGAGTAAACTTTGTCACCCGCAAGAACTTTTAAAAAGTAATCACTGAGTATTAAGATATCTTAATTGACTGATCAAATCAGTGTTAAAACAATATTAATGACATTTTTTTTAAAATATCGATGATCATTAATTTTTCTTATTGTTTTCATAATAAACCCTTCAAAATAAAGGTTGTGATATTTTGGATATTTATGCAAGCATATATTAAAATATCGATCGATGAATAATCACTTATCCAAGCGTACCATTTTTCCTGATAAGATAAACTTTTGCTAAAAGCTACAATTTAGCATTGAAAGTTAGTTTATCGAGTAATTTCCAACCTTATGGACTTATAAAAACATTCGGATGTAAAGTGAAAACTTTTTGCGCTTACAAGAATTTTACAATAAGGAAAAATAAAAGAATAAGTTTTACATCTGCAAAGTGCAATGAATGCTGAAGAAAGAGTAGAGAAAAAAGTTTTTTTAAAACCACCACAGCTGGTTGTGATAAATGCTTAGTCTTTGACCATACTGTGAACATAAAATTAAAAGTGAGAAACTTTGTTTGAAAACATATTGCCTTTTAATAAAAATAAACATAGACCTCACTGAAGGGTGATAAGAGATACAGTGAAATCTTTATAATGAAAAATGTGATTCACTAAATTCAAATTAAAAGATTTCTTTAAAAAATAACTAAAGAAAAATTTAAAAAAAATTATTGTGAGTAATTTTCTTTCTCTCGATCGACTTCACTGTAGTCAACCTTTAACAAGGTCGATCAATTAGTTTATTCTCTATTATTGTAAACTTTATGGAGCATATGTGTAAAATTTTAAACAATTTAGCTTTCAAGAGCTATTATTAGTTTTCCATAATGAAGGGTTTTGGCGGAGGTTTGACACATCAGACATGAGTTTAATTAAACAAAATTTCAATCACTATTGGAAAATGCTCTCGATATTCACCAGCACTTTCTCATTCGACTGTATAAAAACCTCATGGTGCGGTGGTTGAATGTTGTTGTTAACATTTAAATATATCGATTTTCAGTTTGGCAAAGCGTAGATAAAACCATTTTCAGGGCGATGAAAATGTTGTTGATGGATAAAAAAGTTTTTTTTATTTGTGTTAGATAGAGCAACAGCAATTTATGGTATTAGATAAGAATCGCTGCATTTTATGCGTGTGGTTGGTAATGAAATTTTCTTCGTCTTTACGAAAGCTCTCGTAAAAAGGAACTTAATTTGTACAAAATGCCTTTAAGGACTTTTTTGTGTCTCGCAAAATTGTTTCATTTTCCGCTTAAAAGACGCTCTCTACTTTATTTTCACACGTGCATTAACTTGTAACATTATAAACAGCTGCTTTACTTTCTATGCGCTCGGATTTTTTTTTGAGAGTAAAGAAAAAATTGGCACTTCGTGCTTTCAGTCCACTTTTAGATTTCGCTCAATGCAGAACACTGTGGCGTACATAATTGTATGAATATCCTTACAATGTAGAAGCGAACAATAAAAGAGCAATTAATATTTTTTAATCACATTAAGTAACGACGCGAAAATTGTGTTAATTACTAAAAGTGAGTTTAAAATAAAGTGATGAAAAATTTAAATTTTAAAAGAGCCGTTTAAATTTAAAAGCTCAAAAATTCTCTCAAACACTTTGCATTTATTTCTCAAACGAAAGTTAAACAATAAAGAAAGCAATTGAATTAGCAATTGCGAACTTTTGTACCGTATACTTCGACACGGAACTAAAAAGTCATTCGTTGAAAGCTAGATAACTCAATCACCGACAAAACGGAAACTTTTCCCCCTTCAAATCGTTCATTTGCCGAAAAAAAAGCTTTTTGTTATTCATGGAAAAGCGAATGAAGAAGAAAAATGTGTAAATGCTACATTTAGTATTCATTTGCAAATCAAATCAAAGAAACGCGTACGCGAATCGATAAATCGGTCTCAGATGGGCAAAATCACTTTAATAAATCGAAAATGCGCGAAATAAAATTTTATTCCTATTTTTCTTTTATTGAGATTGTAGAGTAAACAACACAATTTAACATCAATTTTTTTATGAATCTCATTTTTTTACTCTCCCCATTTTTGCACGTTTGAAGATGAACAAAAGTCATGATGATGATAAGTCATACCCGCGTCTCGTCGCTGTCATAATTTATGAACAAAAAAAAAGTTGTGATAGATCGTCAATAAAAAGTGAGGTGATAATTAATGACACTAATGACCTTTTTTCATTACCGGAGACTCTTTAGAAAATAATTAAATGAGGCTGCAAACGAGAACTAAGGAATTTAATCGCAGTGAAATAAATTGATTTGATTGCGCGGTAGGTGAAAGTGTAATAGCTGTGTGTATTGGATTATAAATCTTTTAGCGTAAGACGCATTAGGAATACTCGCATTTAAAGGTGAAATAAAATTTACCTACGCCACAAACGCACAGCAAGTGAAGTTTAAATTGGAATTGAATTACAGTGAAAGCTGCGAATAAATCACTTTATTTCCGGGTCAAAAGAATTTTATTGCTTTTGATAATAAAAATAAAATAAATTTGATAGATTCTATTTTTTTCGGCAAGTCTTCACTGTGACTTCTTCCAAAAATAGCAAATCATCTTCTTCTTAATAACTTGAATAATCCTCTCGAAGAAATTACTCGGAAGAAGCATTTCCTCATTTTTCTCCATTAATACCTCTTGAGCTATCTTTTCGTCATTCTTCACTTCACCCAAAAGAGAAATTTTCTCTTATTAACTCAAACGAAATAAATTCCTATAAATTCAAATGTGATGAATTTATGTGTCTCTATAATAACATCTTACGCCTGAAAACATCTGCATTGTGCTTTATAATAATTTTATTCTCTCCGGATTATTTTCTTTATATCAAGCCTTTACCCTCAAAGATAATAAAGTGCTTCGTATGCTTGGGAATTTTAAAAACATTAAAATGTTTCAACTTACAACTGAAAAAACTTTCTTTTCTTTTTTCTTAATCTTTTTCACCCTTCTGCAGTTTTCTTTTGTTTAACACTCGCTCGCATGAAAATAAATGGGGATGATTAGGCAGTGCGAGCAATTGAGGAAAAGTTTTTTTAGATTTTATTAATTATGTTTTAACTCACAAAAGTTTTCTTTAAATTTTGAGTCACCTAATTTAAGAATATATCCCGTAAAAATTATCAAACACCCAAAAAGTTTTCATGTCATAATGGTCTTCGCGATAAAAGAGCAAAAACCCCGGAAAATGTTTGTTTTATAATTTTTAAAACCACAAGTGAGAATGAAGCATAAATCATAATATTATTTTCCACCAGAGATGAAAAAGTTTCAAGTTTATGATTCGGTGGGATTTAAAGTCGGAATGTTTTCGTTGCCAAGATTATCACTTTAAAGTCTGCTCATTGTCATGGTCGTCGGCAGTTATTTTAAAGCATCGGATTTCATGAATAATAAATCCATTAACAATGCACAAAAAACCACACGGTGCATGAGGACAATGCTATATCAGGAATTTATGACTCACTCAACAATAAATCGTATCGGAAATTGCTTTGCGGCAAAACTGCCATCATCATAGCTTCAATTCAATTAAATGTGATGTCAAGGTGTGGTTGGGTTCAAATTCATTAAATGATGATAGCTAACAACCACAGTGGCATTGTTGCTGAAAGTATTTTTTTGTGCCATGTATTATCGTCGACACTTGGGTGAGAGTAAAAATACTTTCATGATTGACAATCAAACAAAACTTTTCTATTTCCGGAAGAATATGAAAATTGAGATAAATTTTTCACTTTTTAAGAAGGGGAAAAAATTAATGACATTCAATCATGGTTTAAATTCAGGAGTCGATAGGTCTCTTGGGATTAAGAGATTCGTAAAAAAATAATAACCTCATGAATCTTTTTAATTGGAGGTAATTTATTAGTTTTAATTGCAAAGAGCTTTTTAAAAAGAAATGAGAAAATTTAATTTTTTTCTTGAACATTTTCAATTTTTTCATTTTCTTCTATATCAGAAGTTTCACTGCCATCAAAGTGTTAAAAATTTAATTCCCTTTTCACTTTCTCCGCTTTGTATCGACCCTCTATGAACGATATTTCTTTCATGCTGTCGTCGCCAATCGCACGTACACAAAACATATAGTAAAATATCTTTCACTTTATACATTCACCAAACCTCTTTCATGTATTGCCTTCAAACTGGTAATAAACTTTTCACTATCACGAAAACAACACGAGGTAGAGAATTCCGCGGCAGTAAAAACTTTTCGATATGCGCGCCCGAACATTTTCCGATTAAAAAATGTTCTCAGCATGAACCTGTGACAACGAAATGTAATGAATGCGTTCTTCCTGGAGTTAAGTCTGAAAACTGATAATACATGTGGATAACAAAATGTTCGAAAATTACGTAATTAAATGTTTTGTGTGAGTTTTTATAAACTTTAATGAAATAAAATGTTTTAAAAAAATTAAGCCGATTGAACATTTTGCTACAATTTAGCAAGATAATTAATGATTTTTTGGACCTTCTACCACATGCTAATATCCGTGTTGGAGAAAAAAATATTTGATTGCAAAAGTTAATTTCAAATAAATCTCTTCCAATACGTGAATGGAATACAATGATGTCTTGCAATAATAGAATGCCAAAAAACATACGTGCAGGTGGCACGATCGACAGATTATCAGAGCACTAACAGCATCACGAGAATTCTCGCATTCAATAGATGTCACTCACATTCAAACACATCCCACTTAGAGTCACTAGTTGATTTTGACACTTTTTGCTATTTTGGCAGTCATTAGATGGTTTTATAAACATCTTCGCAGTCAATCGTCGAGTTTTTATAGACGAGGGATTATGGTTAAGAATGACAGGCAATAATGCCACCATGCATCGTTTCAGACTTTTGAAAGAAAAGGCCAAAAAGAAATTGTAGAAAGTTTTGAAGGATTCACTCAGAAAATACTTGAATGTCTATCAGTTAAAGGATCTTAACCCTTTTCTTAATCAAATTTCGTTTTCGAACGTACGGAAAAAGGCATAGGAATGAAATCACCATGCTCACTGATTATCGTTGTTAGGGATATTTTTATAAACTTGAGCCTCTTTACGTAAAGATCTCAATTTCATTGATTGATATCGAGAATGGAAATGTTAAAAAAATAATCTGATCAAAAATTTATTGCGATATTATTTTCGGAGCTTTTAAAGCTCTGTTTCAAGTTCTACGTTCAATTTTGTAGAATTAAAATTCATGTAAAACTGATTGAGACTTAAAACTTTTCCAATTAAATCATTCATCATCTATTATTCCACCATCTAATTAACGCATGATTACAAACGCAAATAAAAAACTTTTTAATTAAGTAATCAAATCGGCATCGAAGCGTATTTCATCACTAACGTTCCATGAACATCAATTTCTAATTTACAATCTAAAATTACATGCAAAATGTGTCAAAATATATTCAGTCTGCTCTTAAGAAAGAAAAATAAACACGAAGCATTAAAGAGCTCATAAAAGTTCTAAAAATAACTCCGAGAGATAATTAAATAATGAAATATTCAAATTTTATACAAATTTCACCCCAAAACTATCCAAATGTGTCTCGAGTATTAATTCCCACAGAGTTAATTATTTTATTCGAATTTTAAATTGCGTATGCAAAACACATGCAAAATAGAACTTTTCACTAAAACTATTTCGACTATTTCGGTATATGCATTTTATTAATCCATTTATCGTTTATCAAATTAGTCAAAATAATATTAAATTCTTCCATCTCACGAGTTAAAGTACAAAACGAATTAAAAAGTTCGTAAAACATAATTTATTGTCATAACGAGCAACTTTCGATTCACGAAAGAAAATTCCGCTATCTTAGAATAGACAAGAAATTTTCAGGTTTGGACTCTAAATAAAAATTAAACGTTATAAAAATTTAAAAACAAATTTCATAAAATATTAATTAAAATCACAAAAATTTAGTTTCCACTCCTTGTTAAAAGAGTTGAAAAACTTTTATATATTAAACGCCTGTTAGTGGTTTATAAAATTTTGCGAGCATTCAAATGAAACTACCTACAAATTGCTTTAAAAACGTTGCAACAAAAAATTGAAAAATTGCAAGTAGCAAAATTGCAATTCCTTTATAGCGAGAGAAAGAAAATTGAGAGCGAATAATTTCACTGATAGCTAAAAGTGAGAAAAATCCAAAGTTTCATTTTCCATCGCGTTTTCGCTCTCGCTCCCGAAGCTCGCACGTGCTTTTCACTGCAATTTTCTTCACTTTTCAACAACAAACCATGCTGGCGAGTGAAAATGAGAGAAAATAAATTTTTCCGAGCACATCCGAGTGTGTTTTATATGGTAAAGAAAAAAACTGCTGTAAGAATTATCAGAAGCGAAAATCGAGAATCAGTTTTGTCTGTTACCTCAAACAATGTGGAGTCTCTCAACGATCACGGTGCGCGAAAAACGAATCAATAAAAAAGTAATAATGAAGCGCTTACAGTTTTATAGTGGCGGTTGAAAATGTTAAAAACTAAAAATTAATTCAAGTGTGAAAATTCATTGAAAAAAGAAGAAATAAATAAATTTTTAATTATTAAAACATTCTGCGGTTGGAAAATTTTTACTAAATAATTCAGTCGGAAGTGTCAACGAGAATCGCAGTTTTGTGAGTGAGAACTGAATGAAAATTTAAATGAAAGCATTTTCATTACATTTTTTGACAATGTACTACATGTTGACATATAAAGAGAAAAAGGCTCTGTTAAATTTACATTGTGATCGTGTGAAAATCTCATTGTGAAATTTTAACACCTCACGTCATGAGTGTGAAATGTGAATGATGATGATGATGCTTTGTGATAAAAATTGAAACAAAAAATTAAAATCCGGTTTTAATTTTTTTTTGTGAAAAACATCGAAACGGATTAATTTTATTTTTTGAAAAAAAAACACGGAAAAAGTTTTAATTTTATTTTTGTGAAAAACACGGAAAATGGATTAATTTTAAAATTTTAACTTGAACGTAATTTAAATTAATTTAAAACTTATCGCAAGGAAAAATAAAAAACCTTCTTTAATTTGACAATATCAAGTGTTCAAAAAAGCAATAAAACGAGACTTTGAATGCCGCATTCAGATTTCCATCATCTCAGTTCGTTTTTGCAAAGAGGGAAAAAATTATATTTAATACATATTTATTTCCCGTGTGGAACGATATGAGAATAAAATTTATTTGATCGTTTCGAATTTCAGCATAACAAAATTATATGTCAAGAGATCCAACTTAGATATGTTTATGTTGAGAGCACACAAAAATACTCTCATGAGTGCAATTTCTTAAAAAAATTCTTTAATACGATGGATAAAGTCAACAGACTGATCCAAACGGTTCGACTATTATTAGTTTCAAATTTATCAAAATAATCAATCAAAGCGACGACGCTGATGAGGAAAACATTTTCTTACAGCCAATTTCTATGGCATCCGAATTTTTTTCTTGTTCTCCCGCACGAAAAAACAATATTAAAACGCGCAATCTGCTTCTGGCTCGCATAGCACAAAATGTACAAAAATTAGCCAATTTTTTTGACTCGTGCTTCAATATTCTGTCATAAAAAAACTTTACAACATTTTTTAATTTTTTTATTGGTCTCTAATGAAACAAAGAAAAATTATTTTCAATTAAGAAATTTAAAAACAAAATTGTCTGAATCATGTTGGAATTTTTTATTGTCAGTTTATTGAAATTTTAATTAACCGAAAATAAGAAGTGAGGAAAATAATTTTGAGACAAAAATAAATCAAATTCTTAGAAAATGATGAAAAGTTTTCATCCCTTGACTACAGTTTAAAACAATTGTCTAAATAAATTATAAACTTTATGAAGTAAAAATTGTTTATGAAATCCCACGAGGGTATTTCAATTTTCCAATCCAAATAATTTCTCTTCTCCCCATTTTTTTCTTTTTTTTATGCACGCATTTCAACATAGATAATGTTCTACACATTTTTAACTGTTGTTGAGTGAAATCTCTCATCAAAACTTTTAACTCTTCTATTCCTTTTGTTGCGCTCAGAAATGTGCACGATAATAGTCTCTCACTCACACATGATACACATTTCAAAAGAGGAAAATTTCTTAGAGTGGCATTTTATAGTCTTTTTTGGTCTCCTCATATGTGAACGTACATGCATATAGCACTTTTTTATTTTATTGATTTCTCATGAGAGCTTTCCACTTCCCTTTTTATTCTTCCGTTTTCCTCTATTATTCGCTCTTTATTTTGATATATATCACACATAGACCTCTTCTAGGATATTTTTAGCATGTCACAACGTTAAGGTATAAAAATTGTCAACCGCAAAAAAAAATGTTTTATAGCTTTAATAGATTTTCTTTCTTTTCGGAGAGGATCTGAACAGTAAATTGCCACATTCTGCTTTATCATTCGATTCGCTTAATTAAAAGCGCTGTGTAAAGGTCGACCCACGAGCATATAACACACGTAATATGGATGATATTGCAAGATATGTTCACTACATAGTGGAAAAGGTTTTTTTGGTTCATTGAACTTTTTACGACAAACTTTCACGGCTTTTCACGTTGATGATGAAACATTTTTGTGCTTTAATGCGGAAAAAGTTAAATGCATGTGCGATGGCAATTTTTTTGTTCATCGATTTTTCATTCTCTCGAGAAAGTCTTTAAAAATTTCTTTATGCTCAATATTTATCGGAAATAAAGGACGACAAAATCAAATGCATACAATGACATGGAAAATTGTTTGCACAATAAAATTTCATGGCAAAAAGTGAAGAATTGGAACTGATTGAATGACTTTAAATTTTTTAAAAGGATTAAAAATCAATTTCCTGTTGATTTCATAGGTTTAAAAAATGTCAGAGCTTATATTTTTTAAATCACATTATCCTGAAAGCATCAAACTAAAAATGCATAAATTCCTCCCATAACAAATTTATATTTTTTACATCCTCAATGGAATAAAATGTTATGGATGATTTCTACGAAAGCTAAAGCTTTGGTCTTTATGCGAACTGGTATGATCGTAAATTTTTAAGTGCATAAATTTTTATATCGCTCGACCTCCAATAAAATATCATGACAACCTCATATGAGCTTAAGAGAGGGAACTTTCCAATTTAGAAAATTACAACATTCGAAACGTAACATTTTAATTAACTTTAATTGAGTTGTAAGATTTTCTCTTTTTCCACACGTGTTCTTACAGACCTAAGCGTAAGCCAAAGGATTTAAAATTGATAATTGATTATCGAAATAATTGTCTTGGCGCTGGCTCGTCAGACATTCCATTCATTGAGATTAAACGTGAGATACGCAATTTAAGAAGCAATAGGATGGCATTAGAGACTGAAGATCTATCGGACAGCGGGACCGAGAAGCCAATTGACAGAATTGACATTGCTGTGCCCAATTCGCCACGAGTACCGCCAGAGGGTGCCGAGATGGATTTACAAATTGATCAATTGCGACCACATAATCAGCAGCAATACAGTCGAGAGCAGAGCGGCAACCACAATAAGCAGCTTTCCATCAACTTGCAACCCGAAAACAAGTGCCAAGCATCGCAGAGTGCCACAAACAGTACCGCAAATGTGAGCTTTATTGACATTAATATCGAAGAGGCGGCGCGAAGCAGCAGCAACAGATTAAGCCCACGTGGCGGTGCCGACTCATCGAGTCAATCAATTAATCAGCACAATCACACGACCATACCGTTCTCGAACACGACATACGCAGCCTTCAAAAAGGGAAATGTCGTCCGTGGTATTTTATGTCCGTCCTTGACAAATTCCTTCCGGTGAGTTTAATGCAATATTGATTGATATTGACGGCAATTAATCTCATCTTCAATGTCTCTCTTCCAGAGCTGCTTCATTAGAGCGGAGCTATCTCACTTATTCACATCGCCAACGACAAAAATCCCTCATCATTGTCAATGCTGTCGATTTAGTTTTGAAATTTGTGCTGGCTGGTGTTTGGATTCTTCAACAGACAACAACCGTAAAAATTTAATTTTAAATTTTTAAAATCTTGATTTTTAAAAAGTAAAATTTTAATGCAGCAAGACTGGCAAGAAGTTGCCGATGCTATCGTCTGGTCTGTGTGTTGTGTCTTGGCGAATTTAGGCATTTGTCTTTTGGGCTTGTGGAGATGCTTTGCCAACAATTATTTACACTGGGCTGCAGTGTGTACATGGCTGCTCTTAAATCTACAAGGTAAAATAATGACTTAAGCTTCATTATTTTCATTTTATTGATTTTCGATTTCTCGAATAAATTCAGGATTTTGGGGTGGAGGAATTGGCTTCACCGAGCGTGATTATTTAGTGTGGTATGTGCTTTTCATTCTCTTCGTGCCATATGCGATGCTTCCATTACCCCTTAAATGGTGCATGATTGGAGGTATTCTGACTGCCACAACCCACATCCTAATCACGTCTTTCGAGAAAATACAACAATCAAAGAAAAAAGAACCATACTTTGACACCTCATGCATTGTAATGCAAATGATCGCCAATTCACTTCTCTATATTGCGATAAATTTCGCGGGAATGTATACAAAGTATCTCACTGACAGAGGTCAACGTTTGGCATTTATTGAGACCCACAAAGCAATGGAACATAAAAAGGAGTCAGAAAAAGAATATCAAAAGACAGCAAGGCTCCTTGACTCGAGTAAGTGAAATTTTCCCATACATGCGACACCGCTTGATGTATTTGACATTTCCTATTTATGGCACTCTTGTTTGACTTCCGTTTCAAAAATTAAAGTACTCGCTTTTGAAAGAAACATGTTGTGAAAGAAGCAAATAAAATTGAGAACGGAAAAGAAAGAAAGTAGGAAATATTTCCTTTTGAGGCAACACTGAAAAAAACCATAAACGTAAAAGGAAATGTGTCTACCTTAATACTTATGTTGGTTTTTATCTTAGCGAAAAATTATTAAGTTATTTATGAAAAATTTAGGTTAAATAAATTCATTTTCGCAGTTCTACCATCATTCGTCAATAATGACATTCGAAAGGAAATGTTCAAGAACCCACATCACTCACAATATGATGGAGATTCGCAGTTCAAAAAACTTTACATCTATCATATGGATAATGTGAGCATACTTTTTGCCGACATTAAGGGATTCACACAACTCGCAAGCACCACATCAGCGCAGCAACTCGTAAAAATTCTCAACGATTTATTTGCGAGATTCGATAAAATTGCTGAGGTAAGCATGAGAGATAAATTTATTGATTTTTTTCCGGTGAATTGAGTTTTGAATAATAATTTCACACATGATAAATTTTAACTAAACTGATATGATTTTTTAAAAAAAGGACAACCATTGTCTTCGAATAAAACTTCTTGGAGACTGCTACTATTGCATATCAATGTTTGACCAACAGACATGGAAGTCTAGACCCGATCACGCTGTGTGTAGCGTAGAGACGGGCTTGCATATGATTAAAGCCATCAAGGATGTTCGAAATATCACAAATGTTCAGGATTTAGATATGCGAATAGGAATTCATAGTGGCAGTGTTATGTGTGGAGTGCTCGGCGATAAAAAGTGGCATTTTGATGTCTGGTCAAATGACGTCATAATTGCAAATCACATGGAGAGTGGCGGCATTCCAGGTCGTGTACACATCTCCGAGGCAACTCTCAAATGCCTTAATGGAGCTTATGAAGTTGAACCCGGCGATGGTGAATCACGTGACAATCATCTCAAAATGATGAATGTGAAGACTTATTTGATTGTAAGAACTGAACCACTAAGAACAAGAAAAAATCGTCTCATTTTAAACGATGAGCAGCCACAAAAGTTTGTAGATCCAAAATATTTACAAAATAATTGCGTCAACAATAACCATTGCCATCACAACGGGAGTCATCTCTCGAAGAGACCTTCCAAGGCAACAATTCACGATGACGAGCCAACCACTGAGTGGACACCGGAAATACCATTTAAAAATCTAAAAGAAGCTACAATAACCGCACCCGAAACTGTTGACAAACGAGCAACAGTCGACGGCGTCGAAATTGATTTATCATGCAATTCACTTTCGGCCACAGAAGAGGTCGACGAACTGATTGATCAAAATATACAAATAAACTCCAACAAACAGATGAGAGAAGAATATTTAAATCCGTGGACTTTAAGATTTAAGGAACCCCTTCAGGAAATGGGTTTTTGTCAATTGCGCGAGGACATGTTTCGTTCGAATATGCTTTGCATGTTTATCGTTTGGATTTTCATTGTGATGTGCCAATTTGTGATAATTCCACGTTGCACTGTTCTCACGGTAACGCTGGTCGTTACCACAGTCATAATCTCTGCTGGTTGTGTTCTCGTTATGGCCGAAGAATATCCCGGCTTGCCAAAATTTCTACGAAATAGTTCAGCCACACTTATACATAATCGAAATCGTCGAACGATTTTCGTCTGTGGAGCAGTGATTCTGATGTCAGCTGCAAGTACCGTTTCCCTCATCATGTGCTTTCAAACTGGAAACATTTCTGATACTTCAACATTCGCGACTGTTGCAAGTGAAATTGATTTCACCACTGAATGGTCAAACGAGACTGACGAAAATTTCTTGCGGGTTAATGAAATTTCCAATCAATCACTGAAAGAACTGTCAGTAACAAGCACTGAATCATTTATAGAGGAAGAAATTCATCTGCCTTGCTACTTTCCTGAGTATGTGGTGTTTTCGTGGGTTCTATGTCTAATTGCGTTAGCGACAGCACTCAAACTCTACTATCTTGTAAAGACATTTATGGCATTAGGATTGGTGGCGACCTTCTGCATTTTTATTCTAATAATTTTTCCCGATGTCTTCGAAGCATATGATTTGGAGTATGAGAAAGTCGGGATGTCACTATCCGCACAAATGGTGATTCTATTGCTCGTCTTTCTAACGATGGTGATTTATCATGCGCGTCTTGTTGAAGTGACAGCGCGCCTTGATTTCATATGGAAAGAACAGGCAGAGCGTGAATTGTCCAATATGAAATCGAATCGTCATTTGAATGATTTGCTGATTAAAAATATCCTTCCTGAACATGTCGCATCGTATTACCTCTCGCATGAGATGTCCGATGACATTTATTCAAAAAGTCACGATCTATGTGGTGTGATGTTTGCAAGCATACCCAATTTCAAGGATTTCTATTCCGAGGACATGGAGAATGGCAAGGCATGCATTAGAATTTTAAATGAGATTATTTGCGATTTTGATGCATTGCTCGATGAACCACGGTTTGTGACGGTCGAAAAAATAAAAACCGTCGGACAGTAAGTTCAAAATTTTCTGATAAAACCGAAAAATATTTGATTAATTTTTTTCATAGGACATACATGGCAGCTTCGGGACTTAATCCGAAGCATCGAATCGAAATTGGCGGTACGGATGAAGACAGCGTATGTGATTTAGTTGAATTTGCCATAGCAATGCGACAGAAACTTCAAGAGGTCAATATGGACGCTTTTAATACTTTCCAATTGAGAGTCGGTATTAGTTCGGGTCCGGTTGTAAGTGGCGTTATTGGGGCTCGAAAGCCAATTTTCGACATTTGGGGAAACTCAGGTGAGATCAATAGTTTATGAGAGAGTCATTATGTTAATTTTTAACACCAATAACAGTAAACGTCGCCTCTCGAATGGATTCGACTGGAGAAAATTGGAAAATTCAAGTACCTGAGCTAACTGCTTGTTTATTGCGGGATAAAGGTTACACCTGTGTGCCACGCGGTGAAATCAATGTGAAGGGCAAGGGCATAATGTTCACTTATTGGGTTCTCGGCAAGAATGAATCAATTAGTCGTCTCACATCACCGACAGTGTGTCCAGCAGGTATTCCATTATCCACGACTCCTCCTCCATCCTTGCTACAAAGACAAACGTCAAATCATAGCAGCTTGGCAGCAGTTGTTTATGGAATAATGCAAGCAACAAAAAGAAATACGCCATCAACACGTAAGTTTATTGTTTAGCTTTAATTAATTATATTCAATGCTGTCACACGTGTGATACTCTTTAAAAAGAGCTTTAAAGCACACGGCGAGAGTAAGAGAGATGTGGAAGAAACCTTCAAGAGATCATTTTAACATTTAATCAAATATCCTCTTGCATATATACACTTCATCCTTCTCGCTGCAATAAAGATATCATACATGCTCTCACTTATCTAATTTCATTCTCATAATTTTGAAGTTAAAGAAACCTTTAAAAATTTCTCAAATAAGCACGTGATGATTTGAAACTTTAACATCAGACTTTCTAGCATTTTTATTGATTTCAACACCTACGAAATTTCTATCAAAGGAAAAAAGCAACAAAAGAAAAAAATTCATGCAAATATCGGAATGGTCATAATGCTATTCTCTCTCTCTCTTTTTCTTTCGTTATCACATGTCAATAAATATGTCAAATAAAATATAGGGTCAGGCGGATGGACAGCCGTCCGAAAGCATACTCTAGCGAGTTCACTTACGTATGTACAGAAAGAACCAGAAAAAAATAAAATAAAAATTGTGTACTCACCCAACCTACATTGCGATGCCCTCCGTCAATTTTTATTCGTATTGTCCTTATCAACTTATGTGACATAAATTAATTTGCCGTGCCCATTTTCTCTCTCTTGTTATATCCACATACCACCACTCGTGAAGTCTACCAATTAGTGAAGTTATTTAAAGGAACAAAAAAAAATAATTTACCTTTTTCTCTTTACCGTGTTCGAATGTCTAATGAATGGAGGAATTTTAATTAAAAAAAGATTTATTTTTCTATTTTTATTGCAGCCACCGACTTGCCATCTCCGAAATTCAAGCTAGGTCGACGAGGGAGCACGTTCAGTTCGATGAGACTCTCACAGAAAGCTTCCTCTAATCACCAAGTAAGACGAAACACAACACGAGTCAGAACGAGAAGTTACAAAGAGAAAAAAGTAAACTTTAAAATTTAAAATTTTTTGGATTGCTTAGGCAATTTTTTATGTTTTTTGTGTGCTTTCGTTTTCGTTCTGTGATGTTTTTTTATTTGACTAAAAAATTATTATTTTTAATTTTATTTTTTTATTTTTTCTTCAAAGCCTGAAAATCCCTTTCGTTTTTAAAAAAGTGTCCATGCTTTTGCAAGAGAAAGCTCTAAAAAGCTCTTCGCTTAAACTTTCATTTTTAGAACTTTTCAACAACATTGACTGTAAGCAACATTCAGCAACCAACATTCGGTGAAAGCAACGGCAGCAATGAACATCACAGGAAAACAATCGCAACGAACACTTTGGCAACATCGACAACAATGTCAGTCTTCAAAGAATCAAAATTGCTGTAAGAATGAAGAATATCCAAAGGAAGAAAGAAACATGATCTCTTGCAAAAAAAATTAACTTGTGTGCTGTAACACATGTGTGTACAAATAGAGAGAAAAAAATTTATTTTTCTTTTCACAATTGACAAGCGTTCTATTTCTCAGTTTAAGTTTCTTTAAGTACTTCCATATCGGAAGTCTTTCAGAGAGTTTATTTTTTTTGCAAAACGCTTTCAATATGTAAACTGTAGCTCATAAGAAACTATAAGGAGAATGATGATGCAATATTAATGGCGTAATGATTCAACAGAATATTAGAATGATGAAGATGACGATGTTGAATTCTATACGTGACGACACACCGGAAAATTATGGCTTATAGAGAATCTTTTTTTAGATATAACAAAAAAATATTCTTCATAATATCTTCCGGAGGCAGACATTATCCGGAAGTTGTCTGAGTTTTATTGTTTACAACTCTTTGAGCTAAAAATACGTCAGTGATTCTATTCTGAACAAAAATGTTTAGAAAAATATTTTTTACTTTTTAAAATGTGCCGGTCACATTTTAAAATCTTCTTTGTTATTTTCAAGATCAAAACCAAAAAGAAAAAAAGTTGTAAAAGGAAGAATTTGTGTGAACATTTAGGTCATTGAAATGTGACATTGTTTACGTGACAAATCATGTAAATTACTCTTTTAATCAACAGAGCGCCAACGACGTGATTCAAGTTGCTTTCCTTCTTTGTTTTATTACGCTATAATAATATAAATGTTTACGTAAATTAAAAAAATGACTAAATGATCATTTAAATAGTATGAGGGAATAGTTTGTGGGTTACGGGATGAATAAAACTTTTAAATTTATATGTGAAAAACTTTCAATCAGGTTATGACAGTTAAAGACTTAATGAGGTTTTAATATAAAATTGTAACGACTAAAATTAAAAAAAAATCGTGATTAAAAAATATTTTTTAATTATTCATTCCGTGACTCGCAAAATCATTCCATTTTAAAAAGAAGAACCATAGCGAACAATATGAAGAAAGAAAAATCCGCTCACTGTCGCATCTCTTCAAATAAGGCAAGGATAAACTATACTAAGCTAGCTTGTCCATAATAGCATTAAAGATGATTATTAAAATCAAGCAAAGTCGTCGCGAAGTAATTTATTGTCAATCTCATCGCGTAGTATTTATCATTTTGTGACTGCAATTGAGCAGTTAAAGATGTAAGATTACAAGGTACGAGAAATTGAGTGCTGAGTTGTGAGGAGAAGACTTTAGCATTAAGAGTATAAAAAGTGTAATAAATGAAGAAGAAGAAAAAAGTAGTAAAAATATTTTAATTACATGTTGTTGTACTTTCCTCTCCGCATCTAGTCAATTTCTATGGCATCAAGTGGCAAAAAAAATTGTTTACATTAAGACTCAATAAATCATTAAGAAAAAAAAGCAAAATTCTTTAATTTCTCACATGAATTATTTCACTCTGATTTTTTACGTTAAATGCCTCTCATAATGAACTTCATGCTGCTTTTTTGTTCCAGATTGAGGCAGGAAAAAATTCACCTCATAAAGTTATTCACAAAATAATACCACGGTGAGCTCAATTCGCTGCCGAGTAAAACAATGGAATAAAAAAAGAGATTTCTAAAAAATGAACAAATTAGCGAGCAAATTTTTAAAAAATGTTTATTGTTTTTGGTATAAAAAAGAGAGGTAGCGTTATAGTTCTAATATAAGCTCAGTGTGTTCTGATAATAATGCCAATAATTACGGTGATGATGAAGCGATTTCAGAACAAAAGAAAACATTTCATTTCCGGCCCGATGCAGGTAGTTAACTGAAATAAAAAGTTGTACTATGTCCACCCTCGTAATGAAAAAAACGAGAGAAATTTATGCGCGTCAATTTGAATACGAATGCACTTCCTGCCCTATAGCAATATGGCAAGTGAAAGTGCTTGCAGCTAATTAATTAGGAGAATTGCACGCACACCAAAGAATGACGCCTGCCTGCATCCTTTCCGAGCGAGTATTGTAAACCCATGATTTCCTCTTTTGGAGTGCATTTGTCGCTCGTGTGTGTGTGTGTATGTGGAGGTGAGAAGCATAAAAAATCTCATCTCTCTAGAAAGAATGAGAGAAAATCGAAAGAATGTAGGAGAATTCATAAAAAAATTCTTCTTTTTTTTGGGACACGGCGGATAAATGAGGCAGATGTTAAGAAAACTCTCCGCTGCATATGAATGTGTAGGGCCCACCATATGTTGACAGAATTCTTCTTGGTATTACTCACAATCAACATTTAAAAAAAATATTTTGCTAGTTTCTTTTAATATTTATTTATTTTTAATGTATTGAAAAATGGCAATGAGAACCCGCGCGTTGCCGTTATCACTAAGGCAACACATTATTCATTTCCGTTTCCATTTGTCTTCTTTTTAAGTTAAGCGAAAAACGATAAGTTGTGCATAAAACGCGGCGGCATGTCAATTAGAGTCGAATAATATCGTAATGATAGTGTTAAAAATGCAATTGAGTACGATCGTGTCGTTTATGGCTCAGAGCGACGTATTATGAATTATTTAATCCACAACTACATTGTCTGGTGTCTTTTCTTCTTGCTCTCGAGAGCGTGTCACGCTAATTTGTGTTACTGTCATCAACAAATCACTTCAGCGAGAGATCGACTCATCGTGTGCGTGAAAATTGCGCGAGAGAGTGCAAAATTGGATAATTTTCATCTTTTTTATAAAAAATTAATTTTTATTTTTAGCAGAAAATGCAATTGATGTATGTTAGAGCACGTTCGTCGGAGAGAGAGAAAGAGAGTTATCTTGAATATTTTCGTGTGTGCTCATTTGAATATTTTTTTATAATACACTCACACCCGAAAGCATCCACCCTACATTCAACTTTTTCTCTCTTTCTCACTCACACAACAATTTCATTCATAAAATGTTTCTTCTTCTTCTCAACATTTTTGTTTGTTCATTAGCCGAGCGAGCGAAAAAACTTTTTTTTGTCAGTTAACTGAGAGCGCTTGAACGTCTACGATGCGTGGTCGAATACATGTCGTTTGATTTTACGCGCTAATCGTGTAAAAAATAAAATACACAATAATTAATAAATCACCCCGATTATGAGTGATAGTGAATTAATTAAGACATTTATATGCCAATCAATTAATAAAATTGCCGCAAGAGGCAAAAGTGAAAATTAATTAGCTAAACGCATTAAGCTTTTTAAATAGAGTCAAACCGGAAATTTCGAAAAAAAAGTAAATAAATTACTATAATTATCAATTGAAATTGAGTGTGTCAAATTTATGAGCTTTATAGTTGATTTTAATGACATTTTAACTGATTACGACTCTTTTGTGTTTATCATGTCCGATGAGACTATCTCTCTCTATGTGGTATCTCATTGAAATATTTCCGATCAATCGAATTTCAATATATTTAAAGTGGGCCGTGTGGGCTGTGATGATTCCCCAAAAAAATCACTTTATTGGAGCTTATAATCGTGTGTGTGTTTGGGATGAAGAGCAATAATCACATTTCCGCTATTTCAAATTATTATGCATACACCACACAAAATAATAGTGCACTTTCGAATCGATACATAATGTGCTGCCATAAAAATAATCGCTTTCGATTGAGTGATTTAAAGAGGTGAAATTTTCCATATTATAAAATGCTTAAGTGGTTTAAGGGTTCAAAATTTCTTTTTGATTGCTGAATTGGAAAATGATGATGATATGATGAAGATGAGCTCGCATCGCATGTCCTTAATTAATTTAGCGGCATGAGGGAATTCAATGACATCATCATCAGTCTTTGACAAGCCTTAAAATTTCAATTTAATTTCCTAATTGCATCATAGATCGTGCGATGACATTTCACTTGAAATTGACGCGAATTTATTGGAATTTTAAACACATATGGGGAAAATTGAATGTTGATTATTCATTGACTCGAGAGACAGCGTTGTGAGTAACGTATAAAAAAATTATTTGTATGTGAGGTTATATGAAAAAGAAAGAAGAACAACAGTGACGCTGGATTGCGTGCATGTGCGACTTGGGCTTAATTTGAAGATATTTATGAAAAATAAAAAATTTATTTTTTTAACCTATTTAAACTTCTATTGATTAATAAATTATTATAATAAATTAAATACTTTTTCAAACCTATCAAAAGTTTTCTTTTATTATTGATAAAGTTTCAAGCCCCTTAAATTCAGAGCAAGCGCACGAATTTCGAGACGAAAACTTTTTATTAATTATTTTCATAATTCTAATGAAATTTAAAATCTTCAACATTAAATTATAATTCAACATTAAAAAGCCTCTGATATAAATTTGACACACTTCAATCAAATTCCTAAAATCCCTTTAAAGTGTGATTCTGATGCATCCCAAACTATGACATTTTACGCCATCAGAAGCGAGAGGAAGTTGTTTTAAAAATTAAAATTTAATTATTTTCTAGGTGATAAGACACTTTTGAGGATCTCAAATCCTAACTAAATAATCAAATGAAAGTGCAAGTGATAATGAATCGCTCAAGGAAAAGTGTAAAAAACTAAGCATAACTCAAAATAAATTACAAGAGTTCACATAGAAAGCAGCATTATAAAAAAAAGTTATGATGGAACAACTCGTTCGAACGGAAGAGTTTTTAAGAATAAAAATTGGTAAGAAAATTCATCTCTGTGTTGCAAGAGTCATTTTAAGTGAGTGATGAAGATATTGAATCGCAATGATGTGCTCATTGATAGCTAAAAAGTGCAAAGATATTGTGTAAAAAATTCATTGAGAAAAAATGGCACACGATTTTCATTCATGAGCAGGCCTCATTACTTCTCTATAGAAAATCTATCCTCCATCCGTCAATTATTCAATCGATTATAGCTCAAAACTTCTCGCGATGTCACACGCTGCAAAAAATTATCCATTTCCTCTCGCTCAAGGTCTTTGAGCGTCTTAAAAATTCAATTTAATGCTGCAGGTGTGAAATCAAATCCAAAATTATTCAATGAATTTGACTCTCTCGCTAGCATTGTTCATTACATGAGCTGCCGAGCAGCATAATGAGTCCACCAGCCTCGTCAAGCTCATTGCCAAAAGTTACAATTGCCATAAATTGCTGTGCACTGCAAGTTTTTTTCTCTACATAGAGTTGCAGTTCCATTCTGATGAATTATTTTAATGAATGGAGAAAAATGGTTTGCACCAACACACCGAAGGCACTGCATTGCGCTAGTGTTGGTGCATATTCGAAAAAAAAGAGACCTAGAGCTCTATAGCCAAAGCTATGAATGAAAATGTGTATGCACGAAATGTAATCATTCACTCGAGCGCTCGTTTCTTCTCACTTTTATATCTTTGAAGGAAATTGAATATCAATAAAATAAATCCGTCATTGTTTCGCTTTAAAGCAAAGAAAATTTCTCTCTGTCATATGAATGTGCAAAATTGGGTCACGGCACGATAAGAACAACGCATAGTTATAATTATGTATGCATTTCTAGATGTGACAAACGATTAAAAGTCATGCGAGTTCTCTGTTTTTTTCCTCAATGAAAATGTGTGACAAGACGCGCGCAGTGAAAATTCTTTTTTTTGGTGAATGAGTGACACATACACATGTGGAAAGAGGTTTTCCATTCATAACAAAAATGACTGAGCAAGGCAACCCCATGAAAATAGTTTTCTGATGTTTTCTTCATCTTTTTCAACCCGAATACCCGAAAAAAATATCGTCGCACGAGAGCGACACAAAAAAAGAAGAGATGAAAATCCCGAAAAAGAAAAATTCTCTAGCTCAAAGGTCAAAAATATGCGTGAATGAATTTTTTCTCATTCAAGGAAATTTTCATTGATTTTTTGGTGAATGAAAAAAGTTTTCTCTCTCCCCATTGTGTAATTCATCCATACACACTTTGTGGAGTTTTAGCTAGGGGTGGAAATTTGTGAGAAAATTCGAGAAGATGATCTAAATATTTAGCTCGAAAATAAATTGGAATTTTTTTAGATGACGCGATTAAATTTCTTGATAATAAAATTTCTAAAGAACTCTAGAAATTTTTAGTTTACGAAATTAAATTTAAAAATTATTTTCATGTGAAACTTTAATAAAATTAGAGATAAAAAATAATTCATTCATGCTCTAGAATGAGTCATTCCACCTTGCCTCTCGCCTCTCCTTCAGTGAGACTGATTTATGAATGGAAACCATCCACCCACTCGCAAACACTCATTAGAATGAATCGATAACAACATTAATGGATGATATCAAGTGTGTGCGCGTTTATAAATAGACGTTTTTTTTGCAGTATAAGACAATTGTCGTCAAGTGCTGTCCACTTAAGTCTTCTTTTCCGCCTCTCAATTTCACTTACTTTTTCTTATCGCAAAAATGTTTGAAATTGATTTTTTTACGCTTCCTCTTTTTTTTGTAATCAATTATGGGTTTTGCGACAACCTGTACATATGTGTGTTCGAAGCACTGCTTTAAAAGATTAAGATAAAATTTAAAATCCTAATCTTTTTGTCGTTCATTTGCCTCTCTGTGACAAATGACTTTTAAAAAAATCAAGTGTTGTTCTTGACATTCGCACCGCAATCACGTTTTACGAAAGGCGAGTCGCTCTCTTATCACTCAACAATGACAATTGCGATAAATCTCGACAACTTTGTACGAAAATAAAAAAATATTATTTATTTTCTCTTTCGTCCAAATTAGGAGAAGCAAAAAATCTTGCCGGTCGATCTGCGACATCGTCTACTACACGTGATGTTTATTGTACAGTTGCACTCGATCAAGAGGAAATATGTCGGACACAATCACAACGAAATCAAGCGCCATTTTTTGGCGAAGAATTCTCATTTGAAATACCACGAAAATTTCGATATTTGTCGGTGTACGTGCTGGAAAGGGATCGACATCTCAAGCAGGATAAGGCGATAGGAAAGATAGCGATAAAGAAGGGAGATTTACATCTGTATAACCATAAAGACCATTGGTTTCCACTTCGGCCGGTCGACGATGACTCTGAAGTGCAGGGCATGGCGAATATTGAAGTCAAAATACTCGACTTGGATGACGATCATAGTAAGGAGAACTTTAAATCGACTGTTGGAAATAATTACACAACCACGACCATCCTCTCACCCGCCTCACAGACCTCAAATCATAAATCACCAAAACTCCTTCATTCCACGCACGGCAACGGTCCGACGAGCGGTGCTGGCGTGACAGTGACACGATCCAATAGCCAGCAAGATGTTCATAGCCTCAGGCATCAGGGCAATTTCCTTAGAGTTCCTTACACAAATTCCTTTCAACAAAATCAGCGTATTCAGGTGCGACTAAAAGGCTGCTGCGATCTGACGAGGAAGAACAATCAATGTGATCCCTACGCCATTGTCACAGCCTTATATACGAACAAGAGAAAAATCACAAAACGAACGAAAGTGAAAAAGAAAACAATACATCCGACATTCGATGATGTCTTCGAGTTTAATCTTTATGACTTTACACATGGAACTGGCTCGAATGGTTCGAGCGACAGTAAAATTTATACGGTAACGCCATTCGGTGGCAATGACTTGTGTGAGATTGTGGTGCAGCTATGGCATAATGCGGGCATGGCCGAGGACTCTTTTTTGGGAGAGGTTCGATTGCCGGCGAGAGGGAAGCAGGAACTTCAATATCTCCAACAATCCGCCTGGTATTTCCTCCTACCCCGATCAACTCAATCGAGGCCTGCCAAATCGTGTGCCACTCCACCCGGCACACGTCTCAGCTGTGAAAATTCCCTAGGCTCATTAAGACTTAAGCTACATTATCAAGCCGACCATGTATTTCCACTCGCCAACTACGATCAATTACTGAATCTCCTCATACAGAGCGTCGATCAGCGTCCTATTACGACGTCGGCCGTCTACCTGCTCGGCGAAATGGTGGCAAACAAGCAGGAAATTGCGCAGCCACTAGTGAGATTATTTACACATAACCGCCGCATCGTCGATATCATTCAGCGACTCGCCGAATATGAGATTTGCAAGCTAACCGATCCGACGACGATTTTTCGAGGCAATACGCTCGTATCAAAAATGATGGATGAGGCAATGAAATTGAGTGGACTTCATTATCTTCACTCGACATTAAGGCCAATCGTTGAGCTCATACTGCAGGAAAAAAAGTGCTGTGAAATTGATAGCGCACGCATTAAGGAGAAAACGTCAATCGAGCAGAATCTAAACAATCTCTATGACTATGTCGAGCGGGTGTTTGACGCCATCATCAGAAGCGCACATAAATGTCCACGTGTACTCTGCGAAATCTTTCACAACATGCGTGAGAGTGCGACAAAGTACTTTCCAAAAAATAAAGAGGTGAGTTGTGACATTTAATAAAAATTTATGTGTGCGGGATGTAAAATTGATCGCTTAATAACTCTTTTCTTCTTCTCCTTCGCCATTTAGGTTCGCTACTCGGTTGTGTCTGGCTTCATTTTTCTTCGTTTCTTTGCGCCCGCCATTCTCGGACCAAAACTCTTCGATCTAACTGCAGAGCCATTGGTGAGTATAGCGCAATTGCATAATCACACATGTCGGCGCAAAAAAATATTTATTCCATTCAGTAAATTCAAAGCCGTAGTAAAACAGTTGAGGATGTGGGTTTTGTGGGCTTCTGAGAATGTCTTCGAATTTACTTCTTTTTTTTGTTTGCACATTTTTCCCTCACAGTTTTTATTCACGTTTATTTGAACTTCATAGCCAAATATTATTTGCTCGCTGTATGTGGATGGAATGAAGTGTTGAGGGTCGCGTGGGTGGAAATTTTGACGTATTTCGATTGATTTTTTAAAAATACGGAGGGGGTCGTGAGTGGCAAAAAGGTAGAACGTTTTGTTTAAATGTCAATGAGAATATTTTATGCTATTTTTAGAAAATGTTCTGAAATGTTCTTTCTTTCCCGCGCTTTTGAAATTTTTTTTATAATTAATAATTAAACTCAAAGTTGCTCACATTTAAAATCTCGAATTAAAAAATTAAAAATTCACTCTCATTTTCATAATGTACATGCTCGAAACTCAAAAACACTCTCCGACGATAATCATCAGAAATTAATGGATTTTACGCCATTTCCTTCGTCTATAGAGCAATACGTAATTTCATAAAAGTTTCCTTCCTTCTTCAATTTTACTCGAGCAAATACTTTTTTTAATGGTCAAATGACTTTTCTGCTGACTTCGAATGTAATTTGATTTCTCATTGACAAAAGTTTCGCATTACTCGAGTATGTGTGTTTTTGAAAGGAAAAACTGAAAAAACCTCCAACGTCAAACGTAAATGGAAATCGAATAACAAGATCAGCATTTATGGCTTATAGACTTCAACTCTCTCGGACTCTTTATAATAATAATCAATTCTAAAATAAATGAATGAATGATTCATAAATTTGCTGCTGGAAACTGACTTGAATTATTTTCTTAGCTTGACGTAATTTTTTTTTGCTCTTAACCAGCAAATTTTTATAATTTATGAGCGTGCGTGAGTGGTTTTACTTTTCGGTGATGAAAAATTAAACAACGATAATGATCGCCGTAAAATCTTTTGCATCATCGTCACCACGGCCGTATATTAGGTTTAATCGCCATATTATGAGAATATTTATTGGCTTCCGATAAACTTTTTTTTTGCGCCGACAAACAAATATATTGAAATATACACACACTGCACATAGCTGAGGAAGAGAAACAGACCGGAAGTGCGGTTTCAATTTTTTTTTCATATTTTCTTCTTTTGCTTTTTCGTCGGCAATTCTTGAGTTTGAAAAAATTCTTTAACTTATGGAATTTCATCTGTTTCCTCTCTCTTATAGGATTCTCAAACAAATCGAACGCTGACATTAATCTCGAAGACAATTCAGTCACTTGGGAATCTAGTGAGTTCACGATCAGCTCAGTACACCGCCAAAGAGGAATTTATGGGTGACTTGTACCGGAGATTTTGTACGGATAAGCATGTTGGTGCGGTCAAGCAGTTTCTCGATGCCATCTCGACAGTAATTGATGATCATGATATGGAGACAATACCACATGAACCGATACTGCTTAAAGACGGGTAAGAATGCCTTATTTAAACTTATTGAACTGTTTCTAAAAAATACAAAAAAAATTCTCTCAACACTTTTTTGCACTCATAAATCTTTGAACAAAGCAGAGAATGGTGAGTTTTCTTATTCTTCTGCAAGCAAGCCTCCAATGTCAATATTGTGCTCTGTCCATTTTTATATCTCATCAGTTTCTTTTCATTTCCAAGAACTATTATAAAATTTATGAGTTTGCAATTTCTACTCTTGGTGCGCGCACAAGCTCGCCGTGTGTAATTTGAAACTAATTTTTTATTTATTCTTCACTCCTCCCTCGCAATATAAATTTCTGTACAGGATGATGACGAAGCATGCACAAAACCGAAAGCGTTTTGGACGTCGGAATTTCAAGCAGCGCTACTTCCGACTGACAACGCACTCGCTAAGCTACGCAAAAGCGAAGGGCAAACGACCAATCTGTGATATTCCACTAACGGAACTTGTGGCCGTCGAGAGGCTTGAGGAGAAGAGTTTTAAACTACAAAATATTGTACGGGTGAGTTGAGAGCTTCTTTAATGTGTGTCATTATCATAAGCTGCAAACTTCACCGCCCACGAGCAGTAAAAAAAATTATCTTCTTCGTTGTCAATCACTCGAGGGACGTGAAACTCAGATTATTATTTTATTACAATTTTTTAAAAATTATTAAAGTATTTCCATCAATTTCAATACATCATAAATTTTATGTACAAACTTCCCGAGTCGAAAGTCATATAAAAAAATTCTTCTTCATGACCCTCCTCTTCCGCAATAATAACTCAACCTTATTTTTTTCTTCTAATTGTAATAATTTCTCTGTCGCATGATAAAAGATATATTCGCGTGACAAATTGTAGACATTTTTCTGAAAATTGGTTCATTGGACTCGATTCTGATTCGCTTCCATATGCCATCTTACGCTCGCACGTTACGCTATAAAAAATGACTGATGAATTATGCAAAATAGAGGCGAAATAAAATAATAATGATGGGAAAACGGTTTCTCTAGTTGTAATCTTCTTTGATGGTTTTGCGGTGTGTGAGTATTTCAATAGATCTCGAGTGAAATTGCGGATTATGATAGTAATTCTGAAAAAACTAATTTTTTCCTCTGAGGTACATAATGCGCGCCAGATGGGCTTGAGAACTCGTGTTCCAATTTAAGCTTCCATCTGCTTTTCTTCTTGCTCTCGCAACTCTCACTTGAGGCATCTCATTCGCGTAATTCTGATATTTTCATAATTGCATTTTTCTCAATCTAATCTAAAACGCTGAGATCTTATTTCGAACCAATTACTGACATTAATAATTTTTTTACTCATAATTTCCATAAAAGAAAAGTTTTGCGCGTGCGACAGAGTGACTTTCATCCATCACTTTGTCACTCCTCACTTTTTTTTTTCGACGATTAAGACTCTCTGCTGTCCATTTGTATAGTGAGAGTTTTAAAAAATGTTAATTAGATCTTAATTGGAATCTGTCAGGGTTGTTCTTTGTCTTTCTTCTTTTTTACCCATGTCGTCATCATTTTTTATAATTATTGTTGTGATCGTTTCGGCTGGAAATGATGACAGCCGACAATTCTTTGTGCTTTATTGTGAAAGGAAAGGGAAAATGTGAGCAAGAAAAAACTTTCCGCTTCACCTGATTCATGAACCACAAGCTTCCGGATGATGAGCGACTGCTGCAGACTATTTCAAGTTACTTAAGCTAATTTTGTTGATTAAAACCGCATCCTAACATGTCTGTGAGAGATTTTTAATTGACTCTCATGATGATTTCACTCTCGATGAATAAGAGTCATCGCATAAACGAAATTAATTTTTGGAAATGAAAAGCTACGCAGCACTTAACTCATTTCTTAAAATTTTTCAGCGAAAAACATTTTTGTTTCTTTCATATTTTTTCTCATCACCGCGTCTCACGTTGATTGACGACGTTTGTGAAATGATGAAGTTTGCAGATCGGATTACATGTTGATATAATAATTTCCTGTTCATTCACTGTACTCATGGTCGCTTCTCTTTTTTCTTCTTTCACTTTTTAGCGTAACCCACAAAGTGGTGTAACGCTTATATGCTCGTGATTCCGTCCGTCCGTCCGTCCGTCCGTCTGTCCGTCCGTCCGTCCGTCCGTCCGTCTGCACAAGCGAGATCTCGGTCCCTGGACCAGCTAGAGACTTCTAGTTTTCGCCAGATGGTAGCTCTTAGGGTCTATATGTGCAGGCACTGACTATTTTTTGAGTCATGACCTATGGTCGTGCCATGGACGGCCATAACGTCCATTTTTCATACAAATTTTTTCTTATATGGCTTCATGGGTATCGTTGAACTCGTGATTGGACCAGAAATCGATTGGCATTGATTCGTAACTTGACCAGGAATCGATTGACATACATGATTTTTCGAGTCGTGACCTATGGTCGTGCCACAGACAGCCAAAATGTCCATTTTTCAGAACTATGGTTTCATGGGTATCGTTGAACTCGTGATTGGACCAGGAATCGATTGATATAGATGATTTTTGAGGAATGTCCATCATGGCCGGCCAGCAGTGCCACGGACAGCCAAAATGTTCATTTTTCAGAACTATGGCTTCATGTATCTCGTTGAACTCGTAATTGAACCAGGAACTGAATGGCATTGATGATTTTTGATGAATGTCCATCATGGACGGCCAGTAGTGCCACGGACAGCCAAAATGTCCATTTTTCAGAACTATGGCTTCATGGGTATCGTTGAACTCGTGATTGGACCAGGAATCTATTGACATAGATGATTGGTGTCTATTGCTAATCAAGGCCGGCCAGTAGTGCCACGGACAGCCAAAATGTCCATTTTTCAGAACTATGACTTCATGGGTATCGTTGAACTCGTAATTGGACCAGGAATCTAATGACATAGACGATTTTTGAAAAATTGTCGAACAGGACTGCCACGGACAGCCAAAGTGTCCGGATTGACTTAAACTCATTTTTTATGCACTTGATTTTCAAACACTGATCTGTTACAAGTGGGTTACGCGGCAACACCCACGTGTGGGTTTTGAAACATTTTTTTCGCTAATTTAGATTTCGCGCAAGGATCGTCCGTTGTACATTCAAATGGCTAATTGCGTAGAGGAAAAAGCGTGGGTGGATCTATTAAGTAAGATATGTGAAAATAATAAACGACGTCTCGATACCTTCCATCCATGTGCTTTTATTAATGGCGAGTGGACATGGTGAGTTATAACACAATATTTTTTTTGTTGAAATAATTTATGACATCAATTTTCTTTCGTGTGCAGCTGTAACGAGCGAGATCAGAATGCGAAAGGCTGTAAGACGCTTGATGAAACACCACTTGAGATGGATCTTGTGACGCAATTAGACCCGGCTAGAGATCTACAGCGATTGCATACGCTCGTCGTTGGTGAGTTTCGAGAAGTTTTCTCTCATTTTATGACTCACTCACTTGAGAATGTTTTTCTCTCATAGGCAATATGATGTCCATGTCGAAATTCTTTGATGCCGGCATGCCAAAAAGTGAAGAAATCGAACTCACCCGCCAGACACTCCGTAAGCTCAACGATGAGGCAACTAAACTAGAACAAATTCATCGAAATCACAGAAATAAAGAACAAAAAGACATGAAAATAGGAAGCAAGAAAATTCCAATTGGCGATGACAATTATCTGCGAGGAATCAGCTCATCGAGTCTCAACTCTGGCTCCGCAACAACGCCACGTCCAATTACAACCTCCAATCAACTTTTCGATCTTCCACCAACATTTTTTCAACGTGGACATTTTTTACGCAATTCCGATGGATTTTCACACTTTTAACAGCAGCTGTGGTGCTTCTGTTCAGCATGACGACCCATCATGTGAAAAGAAAAGACTCACGCACATTTGAATGAATCTGGTGAATGACTTTTTGCGTGAGAATGAAGTGAAAAAAGCTCAAATTATAATTACGATGATAGCGCAATATTTTTTTTTTCATTTCGCCTTTAATACTTTTCTGGCTGATGATGAGAGAGAGAGTGCGTTCGTCAATTTGTGCGATTATGATTCCTCCTCGAAATATTATATTTTTTGTGCGATGGAATGGTTTTTTTACGCAAACTATACATGAAGAAAAAATATTATGAAGAAAAACTATGATGATGAAACTCTTGAGACTAAAAACATGATACAAAATAATGAAATGTAAAAATTGTGTCTATTTTTAAGGAGAAAGAAGAAAAACACTTTTTAAACTAGGAGAAAAACTTTCAAAAATCTTTTTTATTTTGAATAATTTTAAACAGTTAAATTTTTTTAAGTTGCTTTATATATTTTTTTGTAATAATTAATGGTAAAATGTTGTAAATGTCTGTAGAAATGTAAGGACTTACAAAATAGAACGTAAGAAATTTTCTGTTTAAGAGACTCGAGACAAATTAAAAATAATAAAAAATAGCAATATAATAATGAAGAATTTTAAAATTTTATTATTTTCATTACAGTACATTTTTGACACATTTATTTTGAGAGAAAAATATTTTTGCTTATAGAATTATATCACAGGGAGAACATTTATAGTTAAAAGGTAATTTGATGAAATTTTACATTTATTGACTCGGAATTGAAAATCTCTGAAAAAAAATAAGTCAACATTAATCTTTCAATGTTTTACATTCAACATTCAACAGTTCTTCTTATAATAAAACATTTAGACATTCAAACATCTAGATTTTAATGTTTCAATGCTTTAACTCAATGTTTTACTTCAAGCTTTTAAAAAGCTTCCACTATCAAGCACCATTCGACTACAATGTTACCTTTTTTTCTCTAGGTATTTTAAGAGTTGTCGCTCGTTTAAATGAAAAATTAAGAGATGTCTTCCTCGTTAATCGCTCGCTCATTTTCCTCGGCCAATTCAGTTTGTCGCCGGATTTGAGACAATGCGTATCTAAGACTATAAAAATTAATTTAATTAAAATTTTGAATACAAATGGGGAACTTTAAAAAAGAGAGTAAAAAGGGAGGAGTATGAGAATTTCATTCAATCACATGAAGATTCAAAAAACTACAACAGTTTATTTGGATAGTCAAAAAAAGAGAAAGAAAGAGTCAAATATTTTTTTTTCACTTTAAATGGTTATTTTTGTTTTCATGCTTTCTCAACTTTCTAATAGACGGAAATAGAAAATCAAAGAGCAGTAACAGAGAAAGGAAATTGAAAATGACTCGAGCTTGATATGGAGTTAACAAGGTGCGAAGAAAATAATTTGCATAGCAATTAAGGGGTATTAATTGGGAGGATAATTCCGAAGGGCATTAGTGCTGAACCTGTTCAGAATGTACGTACGCCAGTGTATTGGACAGTGTATATTTCCTTACTAGCCTCCAACCGCCTTTAATTAATCAACAAAGAAGTGAATTTTTCATTTTTATACTTTCCAATTAAGTCTCACAGATTTTTTTTGAAGAAAATTTTATGTACCAAAAGCGTGTGAGTGATGATATGAGAGAATTAAATGTATGAACTTACGTGTAGATGGTCCACCCTGCTGTGAGACCTGAATCATTCCAAGGACGACGGCTGCCAATGAGCTATGACTTGAAGTTTGACGTTGAAGTGAATTTGGTGTGGGTGTACGTGCGAGTGGCATGCCGGCTGGAAGTATCGTGGGAGAAGCTGCCTCGTCCTTGGCCAGTACCCAATATGTCATCATGATGCCTTTACCCTTCACATTTACCTCACCTCGAGGTACGCAATTATAATCATATTTACGTAAAATCAATGCTGTTTTTTCTGGCACCTGAATCTTCCAAATCTCTCCAGTCGAGTCCATCCGTGATGCGACATTAACTGAGTGAGACAGTTATTAATTCATGTCGCAATTTTCTCATAAACTATTGATCTCACCTGTATTTCCCCAAATGTCGAAAATTGGCTTTCGAGCACCAATAACGCCACTGACAAGTGGACCCGAGCTAATACCGACTCTCAATTGGAAAGTATTAAAAGCGTCCATATTGACCTCTTGAAGTTTCTGTCGCATTGCAATGGCAAATTCAACTAAATCACATACGCTGTCTTCATCCGTACCACCAATTTCGATTCGATGCTTCGGATTAAGTCCCGAAGCTGCCATGTATGTCCTATGAAAAAAATTAATCAAATATTTTTCGGTTTTATCAGAAAATTCTGAACTTACTGTCCGACGGTTTTTATTTTTTCGACAGTGACAAATCGTGGTTCATCGAGCAGCGCATCGAAATCGCAAATAATTTCGTTAAGCACTCGAATGCACGCTTTTCCATTTTCCACATCTTCCGAATAGAAATCCTTGAAATTGGGTATGCTTGCAAACATCACTCCACATAGATCGTGACTTTTTGAATAAATGTCATCGGACATCTCATGCGAGAGATAGTATAGTGCGACATGTTCAGGGAGGATATTTTTAATCAACAAATCATTCAAATGACGATTCGATTTCATATTGGACAATTCACGCTCTGCTTCTTCTTTCCAAATAAAATCGAGTCGTGCTGTCACTTCAACCAGACGCGCATGATGAATGACCATAGTAAGGAAGGCGAGCAACAGTATCACCATCTGCGATGGCAACGTGATACCATGGACTTCTTGGTTGTCATCGTACTTGTTGAACAAATCTGGGTAAATTCCAAGGATGAGAAAACAAAAGACGGTAACGAGTCCGATGGCGAGCTGCATTTTTATAAGATAGTAGAGCTTAAGTGCTGTCGCTAATGCAATTAGACAGAGAACCCATGAGAATGCGACATACTCAGGATGAATGCAGTTGTTTAAGTCTGCAGTGACATTAAGTGCAGCGTTGACAAACCGATTATCAGTTGAAAAACTCACAAAGCTCTCCGACATTAATTTGGTCTTCGCATCGGGAAAGCAAGTTATGAGAGCCATTGAACTTGCGACGGACATTAAAGTGACTGCAATTACCACAAACACAGTTCTACGATTTCTATCGTGGACAAGTGACGCTGACATCTCCTGCAGTGCAATATGAAGTGCTCGAAACTCTTCAGCCATAACGAGAACACAGCCAGCGGAGATTATGACTGTGGTAACGACCAGCGTTACCGTGAGAAAGGTGCAGCTTGGAATTATCACAAATTGACACATAACAATGAAAATCCAAACGATAAACATGCAAAGCATATTCGAACGAAACATGTCCTCGCGCAATTGACAAAAGCAAATCTCCTGAAGGGGTTCCTTAAATCTTAAAGTCCACGGATTTAAATATTCTTCTTTCATCTGTTTGTTCGAGTTGATTTGAACATTTTGATCTGTAATATCATCTTCAGTTCCCTCATCGGGTGCAACTGAAAGCTCATCTGCATCATCTCCGTCATGGTCGGCATTTTCAGGCGACTGAATTACACCTTTTAGCTATTTTTAGAAAATAAATTAAAATATCTAAAAATACCGTAAAGCTTTACTCACGTTCTGAAAAGGTAACTCCGGTGTCCAATTGTTGCTTTCTTCCTCTTTGATTGTCATTCTCGATATTTGCTTAGAGAGTATGTGCTCCCTCGTCTCGACAGATTGTTTTCTCTGCGAGTCTCTATGCAATAAACGTGCTCTACGACTCCGCAGCGGCTCAGTTCGTTTAATTAGAAATGTCTTCACATTCATCATTTTGAGATGATTGTCACGTGATTCACCATCGCCGGGCTCAACTTCATAAGCTCCATTAAGACATTTGAGAGTTGCCTCGGAGATGTGTACACGACCTGGAATGCCGCCACTCTCCATGTGATTTGCAATTATGACGTCATTTGACCAGACATCAAAATGCCACTTTTTATCGCCGAGCACTCCACACATGACACTGCCACTATGAATTCCTATTCGCATATCTAAATCCTCAACATTTGTGCTATTTCGAACGTCCTTGATGGCTTTAATCATATGCAAGCCCGTCTCTACGCAACAATTCGCGTGATCGGGTCGCGATGTCCATGTCTGTTGGTCAAACATTGATATGCAATAATAACAATCGCCAAGGAGCTTAATTCGAAGACAATGGTTGTCCTGTTAGTAGAAAATTTAGACTTAATCGTGCGTAAAAAATCAATCAAAAATTACCTCAGCAATTTTATCGAATCTCGCGAATAAATCGTTGAGAATTTTGACGAGTTGCTGCGCTGATGTGGTGCTTGCGAGTTGTGTGAATCCCTTAATGTCGGCAAAAAGTATGCTCACATTATCCATATGATAGATGTACAGCTTTTTGAATGGCGTATCCGCTTCGTGAGGAGCTTTATACATTTCCTTTCGAATATCATTGTTAACGAACATTGGCAGAACTGAAAATGATAAGCAGTAAAAATTCAAACCCCGTGTCAAATCCCTTTGGTTCCGGAAAATATTTTTCATATCGATAAATGTGAATGACAGACATTGATTAAAAATGTCCATTCCTAAAATACTCACTCGAATCGAGAAGTCTTTGAGTCTTTTGATATTCTTTCTCTGACTCCTTTTTATGTTCCATTGCTTTGTGGGTCTCAATAAACGCCAAACGTTGACCTCTGTCAGTGAGATACTTTGTGTACATTCCCGCAAAATTAATGGCAACATAGAGGAGTGAATTTGCGATCATTTGCATTACAATGCATGAGGTGTTAGTTGAGTGTTGAAATTTAGCTATGGTTGTGATTATGATGTGGGTTATGGCAGTTAAAGTGCCTCCAATCATGCACCATTTAAGGGGTAATGGAAGCATCGCATATGGCACGAATAGAATGAAAAGCACATACCACACCAAATATTCTCGTTCTGCAAATCCAATTCCTTCACCCAAAAATCCTAAATTTATTAAGGTTATTAAAAATTTAAAGTCATTATAAAAATAGATTAAGACCTTGGAGATTTAAGAGCAGCCATGTGCATACTGCAGCCCAGTGTAAATAGTTGTTCGCAAAGCATCTCCACAAGCCCAAAAGACAAATGGCTAAATTTGCTAGAATGCAGCACACCGACCATGCTATGGCGTTTATTGGAATGTTCTCCTGGTAAAAAATTTAATAGTTTATTAATGAAGCTTGGAATTTCTATTATTTATCAAATTGTGCTTACATATTGAGTCTGTTGAAGAATCCAAACACCAGCCAGCACAAATTTCAGAACTAAATCAACAGCATTCACAATGATGAGGGATTTTTGTCGTTGGCGATGTGAATAGGTAAGATAGCTCCGCTCTAATGAAGCAGCTCTGATAAAGACATTAATAGAGTTCGATAAATTTCACTGAGTCTTACTTACCGAAAGGAATTTGTCAAGGACGGACATAAAATGCCACGAACGACATTTCCCTTCTTGAAGACAGCATGTGGTGTGCCAGAGAAGGGCATTGAAACACGGTGCTCATAGTGTGCATTACCGAGTTGATTGATTGAAATTGAGGATTTGCGTCTCGATTTTTTACATTCATTTCCAACCAGCTCAGCATCAGCAAAATTTACACTCGTCATGCTGTTTGTCATATTATTTTGCACTGATAATTTAATTCCATTTACATCACTACTCCTTTGATCCTTTAAATCAAGTTTGAGGTCACATGCTTTCGGACTGAAAATAAAAAATATTTGCCTTAGTCCGAGGAAGTCATTAGGTTAATTACAAATGTTTGGTTTTGAGTACTAATGAAGTCAGTGAAATGAAAAATCCCAAATGAAAGCAGTTCTCTAATGAAGTGGTTATTTATGCCCCATTTAATCTGAATACGGGGGAGTTCTTAAATTATGTAAGTTTAAAAATTATTTAAGCAATTAAATTTTTTATCATCTGGAATTCCAAAATGATAATGACATTATTAGGTAAGTTTTTTAATGCAAGACGTAATTTTTGAACTTTTCTTATTTTTCTATACATAATTAAGAAAAAATTGTGCTCATAACATGTGGATATGTAATGCAATTAATTCATTCGAGAGTTTCCTCATTTAACCCTTAATCAATATGAACATGCGATAATTGCGAAGATGTAAAAAATATATGAGGTGCTTTAGGATGTAATGCCAAGTTTATCTACTTCATTCCCTTGAGGGCCGTTCCATTAAATATTTGTTGCAACATCAAAATGAATTTTCTATGATAAGGCAGGACTCTCTTAAATAAAATATGTCATTATTCCTCGAGTTCAACGAGCTCTAAAAGTGTGAACCCGGCAATTGAGGTTTCAATCGACCTGTAATTAAAATGTCACAAAAACACAATCTAAACCTATTTTCATCACTAAATTTTCCGCTCTCGTTTGATCATGGGTGAAAATATTTTAATGAGTTCAACATTTTAGATAAATTTTATTACATCACATCGATTCGATGCTGAAGGCAACAATTTATCGATCAGTCCATGCGAAAGAGTTTTTTTAAAATAAATTAATTTGATGACCGCAGACCATAATTTTAAACGAAAAAAATAATTTTATTTTCCTCACGAGAAACGAAGCATGAAAACTAATTAAATATTTGACGACCCATGTTTCAATGTAAATGACATAATTTAAATTATTAACAAAAAAAAATTACAATTGAAATTTTCAACCTTTTAATGGATTTTTTTAAATTTAATTGAATTCTAAAAATAATCATAAAATTTTATATCCCACAAATTTAATTTTCTCCGACCTGCCGCAACAAAGAAAATATTTAACGGTGTTTTGGGTCAACTTACCGCAGTAAACTCCTCTCGGTCGTACCATCATCATCTTCATTTTCCATCATGGTCATTTATTGGATGCAAACTTTTTAATTACGAAAAAATTTCTTCAATCGTTGATTTTTTTTCCTTTTAAATTTTCTCTCATTGAATTATTTTTGTTCCATCGAGATTCGAGATTGAAAAATTTCCCTTTACATGAACGGATCAGTAAGTTTCGAATAAAGGAAAATTTCTACTTCACATGTTCATATTTTTATTTATATCAACACTTTGTGCTCTCGATACTGCTTCACGTCACGCAAAAAAGAAATTGTTCGTATTTAATTATTAACAATTCAGCTTTTTATTACATTGTTGCTACTTTTGCTGTTTTTGTCTCAAATTTTCATGTCACTCGCAGAATTTCATTTTAGTCACTTACACTTCTTATAGCCAGCATCTAAATCATCAAAAAATATAAACGATTCATGCCTTTTACTTGTTGCCACAACCCACTGCCAACATTATCATTACTTCATTTAAATATTTACTGAATTTCTTTTACTCTTTACTCCCCGATAAGATAAAAAAGATAATTTTATGATGTTTTTTTGTGATGGAATTTTTCAAATTTGGATCATAAAAAAATGTTTATGCAAATTTAAAAATTTTATTAAAATTTTTTTAAATTGATTTTTAATTCATAAAATTATTTTTTAATAAAAGCTAAATGGAAAAATATTTTTCTACTCTGATTTCAACCCAACTCGCTTGAACGTTCACGATAAACTGATTTTATACATCGAGAGTTTTTTTTTCACATTTCCGTTGTGAGAGAAAGAGAGAGAGAGAAAATTTTCCACGTGCTTTTCGGCTCTCTCACTCTCTTTTTCCTGGACTTTATCGGATATTAACCTTGAAACACAACGGAACGTGAAATTTAATGCCGCTTAGGATTAGATAATTTATTTAATGCTTTGAAATATTTATTGTATTTAAGCTTAAAAAGAGCTTTCATCTGTCTCTTAGTCACTCACTACACAAGATTAACTTAAATTTTAGCCTCACGTCTCATGATTTATTCAAAACGGTTTATGTTAAACAACTTGCGATGCTTAATTTTAAATGAGCTTTTCATAAGGAATGTTTTAAATTGAATATTTTTTGCCGCTTGCCGTCAAGCACGACAAAAAATGTTTTAAATGTCACTCGGGAATTAGCGAAGGAAATTTTTTCGTAATGAAGTTAACTTCAAATTTGAGAGTGAAACGGAATTAATTTATTTAAATTTTTGAAATGTCAACTTGATTCTTTCAATTTTCGGCAACTTATTCAAGTTTTTAATCTAAAGCTTTCATTATTTTTAGCGTAACCCACAAAGTGGTGTAACGCTTATATGCTCGTGATTCCGTCCGTCCGTCCGTCCGTCCGTCTGCACAAGCGAGATCTCGGTCCCTGGACCAGCTAGAGACTTCTAGTTTTCGCCAGATGGTAGCTCTTAGGGTCTATATGTGCAGGCACTGACTATTTTTTGAGTCATGACCTATGGTCGTGCCATGGACGGCCATAACGTCCATTTTTCATACAAATTTTTTCTTATATGGCTTCATGGGTATCGTTGAACTCGTGATTGGACCAGAAATCGATTGGCATTGATTCGTAACTTGACCAGGAATCGATTGACATACATGATTTTTCGAGTCGTGACCTATGGTCGTGCCACAGACAGCCAAAATGTCCATTTTTCAGAACTATGGTTTCATGGGTATCGTTGAACTCGTGATTGGACCAGGAATCGATTGATATAGATGATTTTTGAGGAATGTCCATCATGGCCGGCCAGCAGTGCCACGGACAGCCAAAATGTTCATTTTTCAGAACTATGGCTTCATGTATCTCGTTGAACTCGTAATTGAACCAGGAACTGAATGGCATTGATGATTTTTGATGAATGTCCATCATGGACGGCCAGTAGTGCCACGGACAGCCAAAATGTCAATTTTTCAGAACTATGGCTTCATGGGTATCGTTGAACTCGTGATTGGACCAGGAATCTATTGACATAGATGAATTTTGAAAAATTCTAATCAAGGCCGGCCAGTAGTTCCACGGACAGCCAAAATGTCCATTTTTCAGAACTATGACTTCATGGTATCGTTGAACTCGTAATTGGACCAGGAATCTAATGATATAGACGATTTTTAAAAATTTCGAACAGGACTGCCACGGACAGCCAAAGTGTCCGGATTGACTTAAACTCATTTTTTATGCACTTGATTTTCAAACACTGATCTGTTACAAGTGGGTTACGCGGCAACACCCACGTGTGGGTTTTGAAACATTTTTTATATTAAAACCTTAAACACTTGAGATATAAAAATTCTTCAACTGATTCCAAAATTTTACCACGACAACCAGAAAAATTTGCATGAAAAATAAAACGAGATATGAAAAGTAAGCAGCTCACTTTTCTCTTGGTGAAAATCATCAGAGGTGCAAAATCGACATGACAACTTTCTCGTGAGAGTGTTAAATAATTCAACACACATGCTTTTAAAAGCAAGAAGGGGAGAATTATAGAGTGAAAATGTTTTTCTACAATTTTGTTTACAAATCGCTGCTTAAAGCAGAAGACTTTGCGAAAAAAATACCCTTCTTTTTCTTCTGAGGCTTCCTGATTGAAAGAAGATTATTCCGAGCTTCCAAAACATCTCGTTTTATGCGGCCTTCTGAAAATATTTCTCTTGAAATGGGAAAATAAAATTCCCTCGATTAAAGCAAGCAGAAAAAAAGAGCGAGTGAAGCAATAAAAATTTAAATTCGGCGGAAAAATGTCACAAAAGGCGAAAAAATTGACTCCAAGGAAGGATAAAAAGAAGCACACTGACGCAGCACCTTCGATTTCTTCTCATGATTCGACATCATCAGCACCCGAATTTGCAAACATCTCCATTCGAATTAACAATTTTGATAACCTTCAGTACCTCCTCGATGATGGTGACACAAAAGAAGAATTTGAAATTGTTGCTAAATACTTGAATGAGAAAATTAACTCAAAAGATGAAAATCGCATCAGTGAAAGTAATAAAAATTCCTTTGAAATTATCTTCGGCATTCGGGTGAACGTGAACAACGAGGAGGAAATTTTCGACATTTGTTCAAATCCAATTTTATTAACATTACTGAAGCACGCAAGAGAAGGTGAAGCTGTAACACTAGGACACTGTAATATCGATATGCTTGCACTGTGTACACCTTTTACAGAAACGAGAACGTACCGAAAACATTTCGAGCGTGAAAATTTTTATTTTCGGAAAATCTCCTTCGATTGTCAAATATCGAGTGATAATGCGATGCTCAAAAAGCCTTATGAAAACATTCTCTACGTCACCATCGATTCGATTCACAATTTCAAGGCCGGAGGTGAAATTACGGCGGGATTTAAAGCTCCAATGAATTCACAGGTGAGACCTAAAAATATTTACCTATATTTGGTTCATTAAACATTCAAAAGGAGTTGATGGAAAATATTTAAGAAAGGTTTTAAATTGATTGAAATATTTCGAGATTTCATTTATTAACTTTTTCAATAAATTCTTCAAATTTAGTTTACAAAATTCCTCACATTCACACAAAACTTAATCTCCCTCGATGATAAAATTCCAACCACAAAGCATTGGTTTAATTTAACGCAAATCTCTGGCTTCGGATCAAAATCAAATCATCATTATGAAGCCTACAATTTTCCACACCGATGTGAGGAGCAAACATTGTTTCACAATTCAAACAATCATGTCAGAATCGACAAAATCATGAGAATTATTTTATTGAATGAGAGCGAAAATTTCCTCAAAAATCACATCAGACGTGAGATGAAAATTGCAATTGAGTTCATGCACGATAATCGGCATATGATTGGATTCGTTGATGCCGAGGATTTATTACATGTTGAAAGAAAAAGAGTTCAAGTTGCAATTCCTTTGTTTGAATTTAATTATGATGTTATGATGAAAAAATGCGGTTACGATAGCTCGTGGAATAAATCAAAGAGCATTAACTTAATGAGTGATGAAATTCCACAAGAAATTCCTGTGCACGATGAATGTGGTAGAAAAAGTTTTATCGTTGTTGAACTCGAGCTTGAGAAGCCGTTAAACGAAGAACTTTATGAAGATTCAAGAGAGGATCTTACAAGTGAAGTTAACGCACTCACGAATGAGAATAAACTCGCAAGTCTGCGAGAAAATCTTCAAACATTCGCTCGAAATCTCCTTAAAGATGAATCAAATCCCTCAAACGCAATTCTTAACGCCATTAGCAATGGAAGATTTAAACAAATTAAAGACTCACTTTTGCCTTCATTTTATGAGCTTACAAAAGATTTTCTTGAGCCGAACGAAAATTTCGAACATTTTTTTGTAAACTTTCAGTGCAAATTGACATCAAAAATGACAAACGAACGACAAAAGTTTTTTGATGATCAAAGCAAAATGCTTTTAGCTAAATTCTATCAGGCACTCGGAATGGAAGCGGAAGCAGATGAAATTTTACTTCTGGAAATTACAAAAAATGACGAAAGTGAAGCGGCGTGGCTAAACTGTGCAGTTCACTACATGAGACGACAATGTTACAAGAAGGCAATCGTGTGCATTAGTGAAGTCCTGCGAATTAATGAAATTTCCTCAATTGGCTCAATATTGAAAGAATATCTCGACTTGAAAATTGGCAAAATCGATGAATGTGAAAATATCCAAAAGCTCATAAAAAAATCATCGGAAATGTTAGATGACTTTTTAAGTGATTCACGCGAATTGCTTTGGTATTCAGAGATGGAAGACAATTTGCTGAGTTGTCATGACAATTATGTTAAATTTGCGGTTATATTTATCAAGCTCGGATGCTTCGACATTGCTGAAGAATGCACTGGAGAGTATTATTTGAATCACGGGCCAAATGTCAATTATTTTTACTTGCTCGCGGCCATTGATGCACTTAGAGGAGATTACACAAATGGTCTGATTCACTTGAATAAGATTGCTGAAAATGATGTTGGAAATCATAATGTTAATGTAAGCTAAACTCGCAGGATATTGCTTTAAAACTCATTAAATTAAATTTTCCTTTTTTTATTTGCTAGCACACAAAAATTCTCATCACAATTTGCATCAATCTTTTTTTGAGTGGAAAACATCAAAATGCAACAGATTTATTCAACAAGTTTGTCGACGTGGAAAATTGTGACAATTTTTTGCTCCTTTTTCTCATCGGTCGTTTTAATAACGAGATAAAAAATCATGAAAAAGCTCTCGAGGTTTTAACAAAATCCTCTCAAATGCTTCCATGTGAATTGATTTTCAATGAGCTCGGCAAGTCCTATGAGAAATTGGAGAACTTTGGAATGGCTGAAAAATATTTTCAACGCGCTGTCAAATGCGGTTGCCTTCGGAATTCCCGAGATGGTTGGAAAAATTTGTTTGAATTGTTTATCAAACAGAATCGAGTTGATGCCGCAAAATTATGTGAGAACTTTTTGAACTCAATAAATTGAAAGTTTTTTGGAATTTTAATTGACTTTATGGAAAAGCTTTTAAGTTAATTAAGTTTTGCTTCGGAAAATTTATAGCTCCAATTCCAATAAAACTGAAAAGATTTTTTAAAGCCATAAATTTATGATCTAACCCTTTCCTGCTTGAAATTTATGTTAAAATACTTTTATGCAGCTTCCATAATGATTCATGAATAATTAAATGATATTAATTGATATTCAGGGTCGCATTACGGAAGATTGAATTGGGTAAAAATGAATTATTGAATTTCCTGGATTTTTTTAATGTTTTTGAAGTTTTTATTGAAATAATAAGAAAATTTATTTTGAACTTTGCTTCGAAAATAAAACAATTTGGTAAAAATTTAATCCAGGAATTGTTGAACTTGGAAAGCAAAAATATGTTTAATAAACTCCGCTTTGTATAATCCTAAAATTACATTATCAAGATTTATAAACTCAATCTACAAAAGGTTCACTTTGAATTTTGCTTATCAGTGGCTTTTTTCCCTAAAAATCTCATCAATTGGCTCACTAGATACAAGCTGACAACCAAATTTACTCATCCATGAACATGTTTTCATCCCCAATTTCCAAAACTGGTGTAATTTTATTCCGATCACACAATCTCCATTATGCACATTATGTGTCATGTAAATTGGATTGATTCACTGAGGCAACAATAGGGCAGTAAATTTTTCACTTTTCAGATGAGTGTACACTCTTGTTACGAGATTCGATGTTAATTAAACATTTTCACTTTAAAATGCCAATGGCACATGGTGAATACAAGCATCGTCCGTGAATGAAAGTTAATTTACCTAAAGCGTACTTTTCAATTCATTGGCTTTCTTCTCATGAGGGGAAATTGGTTTTAAAAATTCTCTCTGAATTTTGAATGCTCGTCAACTTTCATAAAATGGTTAAAAAAATTTACTCCCAAAGGTATTTTTTTATCACAAGTTGTTTGTAAATTTTCTCTCACAAGTACACAAAAAACGGAAGCTCCTTTGTGATTCAAATGGAAAATGAAAAAATAAGTAAAAAAAATTTAACAACACTCCTTCTCTTTGTATAACTAGGTATTTCGCACGGAAAAGATAAAAAAAAAAAAGAAAATTTTAATTTTTAAATTTTGTTATATTGTAAACTTAAAAAAATTTTGATTTGTTATGCAAATATTAAACATAGATAAACTGAATGAATTTAATATTAATTTAAGAAAAAATTAGAAAAGTGGAGCGGAATTTTTGTTTGTTTGATGTTTTTTAAAACGCTCCACTTCTCAAATTTTTGATCTTAAATTAATATTAAATTATTCAAGTATTGCATACATATGTTTAATATGTTCATAAAAAATAAAAATTAGTTTTAATTTAAAATACAAAATTATAAAAATTAAAATTTTATATTTTATTTTATTTAATATTCTCAATAATTATACAAAGAGAAGGGATGTTGTTAAATTTTTTTATATTTTATTTACTTTTCCTGATCAAATTTATTGTACTTAATTTGACAAATTATTTTTAAATTAAGCTGGATGTTTAATTATGCGCCGAATTTACCCCTTGACGAATCTCTTGAGCAAGATTTTAATTTCACCGTTATATTGCTGTTTTTTGACTTTTTTTTATTAATTCTAACAAGAATTAACTTTCTAAAATTATTGTTTATTTCATCTTTGTACATGAATGTTTTTCACTTCTTCTCTCGCTGTCTTTAATCTTGCCTGTATAAAATGAATTGGGGTACGACAGTGAGAACGCATGATTATCGAGGGAAGAGGGTAAGTGGTGAAGTTGATGGTGTTGAAGTATTGGAGCGCATGTAAGAATTTTTTTTAAATATTTTTTGACCGTTTTTTTCACAACATCTGTTGCTTCGCAACAGCTGTTGATGTCAGTCGTGAACGACCGAGAGAGAGCAAATTAGATTGTGAGAGAAGAGAGAAGGGAGAAAAATTGGGGAGAGGAGTGAGTAATTAAATCTCTCATTCATGTGCACTGTTAATATTTGCTGTTGTTGAGTAAGAAACAGAAGAAAAAAAATAATTGAATTTTTTAGAAGGCCCGGAAATTTTTGAGAAGCTTTCTGGAATTTGAAGAGTACAAAAAGTTTTGAGAGGCAGAAAAATTATTTAAGTCAATTAAGAATTTGAACGATGTTTGTAGAAATAAAAGCTTGTTTGGAGTTTTTTAAAAATCTTACGAGTGAAAGACTGAAGTTAAAAAGGTTGAAAATTAGACACAAAACGTTGAGAAAAATTAGCACATGTTGAATATTGAAAGAACGTGATATGCAAATTAGGTTTGTGGAAAATGTTTTCTTTTTAAACAAGTTAAATTGTGAACTTTACTGAAACTTTTTAGAATAATATTTGACGTAAATATGGGTATTTACCTAAAGCTTTTTTAAACCCAAATTTTTTAACTTTTAGATTTAAAGAGGAATAATTTTGTTGACTTTTAAATTTCCTTGAACTCATAAATAAATTTTACATTTTTTTATTTTCCTAGAAACTTTACAAAGTTTTTAATAAAAACATTCTTAATCAAATTATCAAACTCGGAAGTGTTCAAGAGTTGAAAATGCTAATTTTATTTTTTAAACCTAAATTTTCCTATGTTTACACTTTCCAGAATTTGTTATGCTTTGAGATTAAATCACTCGAATATTTTTTTTAAGGACACCTGGTGGAAAATCCTCTTAAAACCTCCTTGAGAAAAATCGTGCAAGTTGTAATAGAATTATTAGACCCTCGGTTGAAAAATGAAAATAAATCAAGCTACCGAAAAATTCTTTGATGTTCTGCTCGTGATTTTTTCATCCTTGTCGTTTTAATTGTAAAATTTAATTAACGGATAAAAGTGGCCGAAAGTACAAAAGAAGAAATCTTTTATCGCGTGAAATCTTTCAAGATTTACGTCAGCATAATTAATTATTTTAAGCAATGGCAAAATCCACTCGCATTTCCAGCATCTCATTGATGCTATAACGATAAATCAATTACGTCAGTTAATTAATTGTAATTGAAATGATTTTAATTACTTCCTGGCGCTGTCTTGGTTTTAGAATAAAAAGCAAACTTAATTTCAAAAGCACGGCAAGCATCATGTAAAGCAAAAGCTCCATGACACGAACCCAACTCACAATGTCAATCAAAACTTTTTTTTTGCAAAAGTTCAATTATTTTCACAGCATAAAATACAAACTCCAATGAAGCGGTTGCTTTTATGTGCTATGCGGTTGTTTTTTCTTCGCAACTCAATTAAAATCTCCTGCATCTGACCGTGCTTATGAGTGTGTTGTTGGGTATATCAAGCTTTATCAGTGAACAAAATCGATTTTTATTTTTAAGAACACACAACGATGAACATCAAAGGAAAATTATTCATGAAAGCCTTTAAAAAGGACCAGCTTCAAAATATTTTATAATAACAAACTTAAGTGAATGGTGTGAAGATTTCTTGAATTTTAGAGGGTTTTGGAAATATTGAAGATGAAAGAAAATAAATTTAAGAAAATACCGGTTAGGCAGTCATGTGGTTAAAAAATTTTACTAAAATAGGAAGCTTTAAAAAGGAGAAACTCAAATAGTTGAAAATTCCTTCACACGTTTAATTACCCACACGATTAATTTATTTTTTAAATATTTTATGATGTCACATTAGCTGCTCAAATTCTTTAAAGAATAAATATTTAAAATACTTTCACTCAATTTTTTCTCTTCCTATTTTACATTGTAAATATTTGTTTATCAAGCTTCAAAGATTTTTTTCTGGGCTAATGATTCGCTTAAATCATTTTTATGAGAATTCACTTTTTATCACAAAATCCATAAAATTTTAGTCCCGAATAAGAAATTTGCATATTTTTTTATGGGCTTAGGATGACTAACTTTTAATATTTTTGCATGTTATTAGGAGCTAATTTCAATAATTTTTTATGTTCACTTTAATGGAGCTTAAAAGTCTTTCTTGTAACACAATTTAACACTGAGACCGATTCCGTTTTAAGACTTTATTGGTCGACGTGATGCTGCAGACTGACGATGAAAATTCTCACATTTCCTTCCGATTTTTTTCCTCTGCAAATAAATAATTTTTGAGAGCGAGCTCTTCGTGAGAGGAAAAACTTTATCAATGAAAAATTTTGTAGCGCAAGCACGTGCTGTCTTTTGTATCTCGTCGAGAAAAGAAAATGAGAGAGCTGTTGAGCTTAAAGAACAAAAGAGAATATTATGTAAATTAAATTTAAATCAAGTCGTTGACAATAAACTTTTCGAATTTCTTTTTTCTACCCTTGTGTCCGGCCGGAAGCAAAAATGTTATTGAATTTTTCTTGTGTTACTTTGGAAATAAGCTCGTCCTTTACCTTCTCTCTCTCGTATTTTTTTGGCAACCTGTTGCATACACAACAAGATCAAAACCATGGTAAAATATAATTGAGCTTTGAAGCATTGGGGTGCGGAATAAAGTTTGAAAATAAATTTCGAAAAAATTGGTGAAAAATAATTTATTTTATCATACCTTCATTAATGAATTCTTTATTATTTTCCATCAGATCCGCACACTTCTCGGCTTAGAGCGCTACCTTGGTACCTTATTACATCATTGAAGAAGGTAAAAAAGGATTCTTTCAATTTTACGAATCTCAAATCTTTATTTCATACAACAAAAAATATTTTTAGGGTCGAAAAAATGTTTCACATGGTGTTTAAAGAAAAGGTCAAAAATCAAATAAATTTTTAACATGATCGGAAATTCACGGTGAAAAATTTTTATTTAATGAACAGAATTCAATTTTTTTAAACCATGAGACACTCAATTAAAATTTTGTCTTTTAATTTATTTAAGCTTATGAATTTCTTTTTTTCATCATCGAAATTGTACCTAGATGAATTGCAATTAAGAGCTTGAGTATATTCAATTCCGAGCAACTGTTGAGGCAATTTAAGTTCCGCAGTTTTATCCAAAAAACATTTTTGTATTATTAATTTTTTCGAGTCAAAGAAATTTTGGAAAGAATAATCGAGGAAAAGAAAATTTGAGTTCATAAATTGCTCGAAAAGAAAATCTTTTGTTTCGCAATTGTTCGGACTTTCAATTAAATTTCCCATCACGAATCCTCTGTCTATCAAATATTGAACGTTGCAAGGCTCCAAGTCAGATAAAGTTCTAATTTCATGTTGATCAAACTTTTTGGCGTACAGCTCATCAGCGTTGCAAAAGGATCTCACGAATCGGATAAGGGTTGAAAGCTGAGAATTCTCATTTCCGGTGAAGAGTTTAAAAATTACATCCGGCTCGGCGTGGAGCCTTAAATAAGCAATAACGACCTCATACTTTTCAAAGGTATCGTGAATGCATTTTACATGAGGAAGGGTCAACTCAATTTCGTCTTGATCAAATTTATTTATTGTGAAATTGATGAATCCCTCAAAATGTATTTTTGCAGCCTCAAAACTTTCATTGCACAAAGCAGTTGTTAGATGTGTAATGCACCTATCGTCGTCTGTTTCTAAAATGACTTCTCGCAATTCTTGAGGAAAGCCAGTGTAATTTTTTGCGAGTTTACAAAAATTAATTTCTTGATTGAGCGTTTGAAAGTTTTCGGGATCAAAGGAGTATTTAACACAAATTGAGGTCAAAAGTGAAGAAAATAAAA